>WYDI02035224.1:0-22245 GCA_009867235.2 Psittacus erithacus
GTTAGAAACACAGTGCTGCACCAGCCACTAAGAAGGAGAAAAAATGACTGCTACTGCTGAACCCATGACACTGACATTGCTAATCCTGTTGCAGCAGCGATGTGGCATTTTTTTTCAATTAGCTTTGCAAAGAATAATCTGTCGTCTCTCCTGTGGAGCAGGCTTGAGAGCTTGGGCTTAATTTCTGTGTAGGAAAACTAATGACTGTAGCAAACCCCTCAGATATAAATTGTCTTTCCTGGGAGATTTAAGCCTTCGTTATGTCTAAGGACTTCAGGTTACAACACCTTTGTTTTCTTGCTAAACTCTTACTGTTGCCTGTCTATGGCCCAAAACATTGCAGGCAGGCCAACATATTTCATTTATGTTCTTAGAAGAGCCTCCCGTATGAAGACAGGCTGAGAAAATTGGGGCTGTTCAGCCTGGAGAAGAGAAGACTGCGTGGAGATCTCATAGCAGCCTTCCAGTATCTGAAGGGAGGCTATAGGGATGCTGGGGAGGGATTCTTCATTAGGGACTGTAGTGATAGAAAAGGGGTAATGGGTTCAAACTTAAACAGGGGAAGTTCAGGTTAGATATAAGGAAGAAGTTCTTTACTGTAAGGGTGGTGAGGCACTAAAATGGGTTGCCCAAAGAAGTGGTAAATGCTCCATCCCTGATGGTGTTCAAGGCTGGTTTGGACAAAGCCTTGGATGACATGGTTGAGTGGGAGGTGTCCCTGCCCATGGCAGGGGGATTGGAACTAGATGATCTTAAGGTCCTTTCCAACCCCAGGTATTCTATGATTCTATGACATATATCTTCTAGTTGCGCATCACTGGGAATACTTGGCCACAAAAGAAATTGAAGTGCTTTTAAATAATGACTAAAGCACAGTAATTTTAACAGAAAACTATTGGCTTGCCTAGTTCCCTAAGTACAGCATCTTATGGTTAACTTTCAGAGCTTAAATGGCACTCAAACATAAAGGAAAGCAATCAGGTCAGAGGGAGAGTCCTAGCAGAGACAGAATAGGTGCTGCAAATAAGACAGGCACATACTAGATTTACTTTGTACAAGTTCAATTTAAGACAAATTTCCGCTGTGTAGAAACAATAGAAAGCAGAAAGGAAGGAATACATTTTAGAAGGATTGGAAAGAAAAATAAAATAAAATCAGAGAATATTATTTTTTTTCCTGGAATTCGAATTAGTAGATGAAATTGGGATTCCCAGTAATTCTTGTCCTGTAGTTGCTGGAGAAACTACCACACCAGAAAATAGGCTTCAGGAGGGTACTTCATTGTTTTCTGTAACTTGCTCAGACAAAGCACAGAGAAACAAACTGCTGGGAGAATTATTCCAAAGGACTTCTGCTGTCATCACCTTACAAATCTTTAAAGTGCTAGTGCCTCCAATTCAGAGAAGAGAAAAAGCATGTTTATTTTTTTAAGGGTGGACTGGTGAATGCATGTCCTTGCAGACTAGGAGGCTCAAGGACATGTGTAAGTCCTAGACATCCTCTGCTTATTGTGTGTCTTCTAGTACTATACAACTAACGCATAGTTTGGAGAAAATAGGTAAGAGGAGAATTTTGTTCCCCTGGCTGAGTTCTGTTATCAACTAACTGACACCACTCTTTGAGTTTTGGGTTAGGGGGTTTTTTTCTTTCTCTTTTATCTCTTCCCTCTCAGGTTATGTCTTGTTTTGTAGCTAATTAGTAAAATTCAACTCTTCCTTGCAATAACTTCAGTGTGAAAACCCACCTATTTTCTGGTTTGGGTTTTTTTTTTTTAATTCTGTCTTGAGCTGTGCAGAAGTGCTGATCTGATCACTGAAAATAACATCTTCATTTCACAATATAATTGTAATCAATAAACAAGCTTGTTTCACCATGTCTGACATGCAAAGCTTTTACTCAGGCTGGAAAACAATTATCAGTAGTGAATTCTTATTAAAGGGAATCTATTGTACTATCAGTATTAAAAGAATGGTTAACTAAATTCTTTGCATTCCTGTGAACCTCCTGAGCTCAAAACAATCTGAACTTAGTCTTGTTTATGTTTGCAGATTTCTGTAGGCATCTACTATGCTGATCGTATTAAGCCCTGTACTACTAAATCATTTGGAGAAAACAGACAGGGGTGTGAGTAAGGATCAAAAATAATAATGAGGGAGTAGGAAAATGTAAGATTAATACAAGTCTCAGAATTTTTGCAGCAGGTAAGGTAAGGAAATATCTATTCAGATGTCATTATTTCAATGAAAGCTAGTGTGGGTCCTTGTTTTGGAGGAACTATCTTGATAGATTTCCAGCAAAATTTAGGCTTAAGGATGAAAGAATGCTCAGTTTCATTTTAAGAGCATTGCATCTATTTTCATTTTGGCTGAGAAGAGAGAGGACTAAGTACAACAAATATGGGCACTTAAAAGCCCTCTTTTACTAACAGGACTGGCTCAACAGATGTAGCCATCCTGCAATATTTACTTAGTCCAATAATGAGACCAAGCATATGCGACACAGAAATACTGCAAAGGAGACACTAAAATGGTTTGTCATTCAAAATAAAAGATGTCCAAAAATCTTTAACAGATTATTATCCCACTGAATGTAGATTCTGATTAATACAAGAATTTTGCATATTGCTGTACAATCACAGTATGAACCAACAATTTTTTTGTTAAAACTATATCCTTGTCATGACTTTAGGTCAGCTCGAGCTCACTCAATATGACTGGTAAGGTGTTGTGGTTTAAACCCAGTCAGCAAATCAGCCACGCAGCCCTCGCTCACTTCCCCACTTTCTCCCCTGCTGCTCCCGGAGGGATGGGGAGCAGAATCAAAAGAATGTAACTCCCACGGATTGAGATAAGAACAGTCCAGTAACTAAGGTATAACACACACAGCTGCTGCTACCACCAATAATAATAATGATAAAGGAAATAACAAGGGAAGAGAATACAACCTCTCACCACCTGCCAACTGATACCCAGCCCGACCGAGCAGTGATCTAGCCTTTCCAGGTGACTGCCCCCAGTTTACATCCTGGGCATGACGTGCTGTGGTATGGAATACCTCTTTGGTCATTTTAGGTCAGGTGTCCCGTCTCTGCTTCCTGCTGGCTTCCCCTCCTCCCTGACAGAGCATGAAACTCAGAAAGTCCTTGGTTAGAGTAAACATTACTGAGCAGCAACTAAAAACATCGGTGTTATCAGCGCTGTTCCCAAGCTGAAAGTCAAAACCACAGCACTGCCCCAGCTACTAAGAAGGAGAAAACTGATTGCTACTGCTGAACCCAGAACATAAGGGAAGAAAAGGATTGCAAATTTGTTTCAGTGTGTTTATGTTATGCTTGTTTGTATTAAAAGTTAATGCATTTTTTATTAAATAAAAATGGAAGCAGAGGTTGCAGTCAGTCTTAGGAGTGGAGAATTGAACGAAGTTCATCCTGCCATCAGTTAAATGCTTTTATCACTGGGTCAGAGAATCGATTGCTCTTATGCATGTTCTTTCTTCCTCTGCTTCCAGTTAATCCTCTAATATTCCAAGCAAAGACGAACAAATTTTTTATCTCATTTTTAAAATACAATATAGCTTAACAGTTTCAGGATGACCCTAGTGAGTCAAAGATGTGAATTTAATTCCTGTCTGGAATAGAAAGGATTTGAATGCAGATATACCACTGCAAAAATCTCATAATTGCTGAACTGTTGACTAAAATTATTTGGCCTTGATTTGAGGGAAATATTTGACCTCTGCTTCTGTCAGAAAGGACTTAAGCTGTATCCTTCATGGGAGGCCTGAGTGCCACGAGTGCTGAGTAAAGCATAGTGACTCCTTACAGCTCAAAGATGCCTTGAGTGGGGAGGGTTCACACAGTCTCATTAGCAAAAGAAGGCTACCTTTCAACTCCGTTGTAAGAAGACCCCAACTTCTCCTTTCAAATGCATGCAACAGGAGTTGGTAGGATTTTGACCACCCAACAAAGCAGATGGGGAGGAGCTGCTGTGGGAGAGAGTGCAGTCTTCCTTTGCTCCTCTGCAAGAGGGTAGAGTGGAGTCATCTTGGTTATCAGGCTCCAGCTCAAGCCACCAGCTGGACCATTTGTTGTCCTTCCTCATCATATTGACTTTGCTGGGTCTTTTTTTTCTGAAATAGCTGATTTTTCCTCTGCATTGTATAAAGCTCAGGGCTCTAGGTGTTGCTTTTGTTCTCCCATCTAATGTCCTTTCTAAATTTAAATTTTAGTTGTCTTTGTAGATTATAGGGCTTGCGGTTTTAAGTGCTATTAAATCTGATCATAAACTATACAACAGTGTGTTACCTTTGACAAGAGCAAAGCTGCCATGAACACCTTCAAAGGGCGAGTATGAATGCAATTACTTCTGTAATATGGCAGACAAAAAGATGGTGATTCTGCGTGGTTTTTGAGTCTGATGGTAAATGTTACATATTCTACTGTTATGATTGGTCAAGGAATCTATACTAGCACTTTCTAATTCTATATTTTGTTATGCTAGCTAGCGATCTAAATCTCCAGACAACTGGAAAAAATGAATAATTTCTTCCTTTTCCCCAAATCCCCAGCATGAAGACAGGCTGAGAAAGTTCAGCCTGGAGAAGAGAAGGCTGCATGAAGACCTCATAGCAGCCTTCCCATACCTGAAGGGGGCCTACAAGGATGCTGTAGAAGGAGTTTTCATCAGGTACTCTAGTGATAGGACAAGAGGTAATGGGTTTAAACTGAAACAGGGGAAGTTCAGGTTAGAAAGAAGTTCTTTACTGTGAGGGTGGTGAGGCACTGGAAGAGGTTGCCAAAAGTGGTAAATGCTTCATCCCTGGCAGTGTTCAAGGCCAGGTTGGACAGAGCCTTTCATGACATGATTTAGGGTGAAGCAGCCATGGCAGGGAGGTTGGAACTAGATGATCTTAAGGTCCTTTCCAATCCTAACTATTCCATGATCCTATTTTATGATTCTATGATCTTATGATTCCTTACACAACTTCAGATGAGTGTTTTTTTGTTTAATATATTATTGCTAATGAAAACAGATATTATCTTCTTGGAAATTTCTGGTCATAATTTCAAACATAGAATTTCTCT
This sequence comes from Psittacus erithacus, assembly GCA_009867235.2. NCBI lineage: Eukaryota > Metazoa > Chordata > Aves > Psittaciformes > Psittacidae > Psittacus > Psittacus erithacus. Next base: position 5,084 of record WYDI02035224.1, read on the forward strand.
TACCCGTGTTTAAACTCTAAGCTGCTTTTGATGTGCATGGAAACATGTTTTCCCACTTCATGACTTGTAAAAGTGAGTACACCACTGTCTGCATAATTCTCTTTTAATATCATATTAGATATGCTAAAAAATTTAGTAGTATAGCATACTAGCATGCATAGAAATACTTCATGTTGTCATCCTTTACAACACAGAGAAGTTTTAATTTTAAAATTCACTTGTTTGCTACTTATTATTTTTTTACCTATAAAATGTGCCGTTTCACAAATAAAGACCAAACAGTCTGTTCCTAAATATCTGCGTTCATGCCATGTGTCTTTAGCCATTGCTAAATCAGTGGAAGTCCTGAATATGGGAAGTCTACAGTTCGTACTGAATTTTAAAATGTTAAATCTGTACAATTTCCATATTGGTATCCCCTGAAACATTTACAGTAACATGTTATTTTCTCTGCCAGAAATCATTGTATTCCATATAGAATAATGAAGAACTAAAGTGTGTTTATTTCAAATGTAACAGAAAATGTTCTGTTCGGCACTTTCAAATATTATTTTGTATGTATGAATATCGTATGGATAAATACACTATCTTTGCCAGAAGATAATCACAAGCTTTGAAACACTACAGCAATAAATCTTTTGAGGATGCTGTGATTAGACCTCCTAAATGTCACAGAAAAGAGAAAAACTATCACAGTTTTGATTATAAATAATAATAGGTTCAATCTAGTATTGCTTAAAAGAAATAACCTTTTTATTTCTAAAAATATATTGTAAATATTATGCAATCTATGTTTATTTAGCTATACCAAAGCAAATATTGTTATTGCAGTCCTTTTATAACTAAAAATATGACTTTGGTAAAAATAAAGCTATTGTCTTTGAGAATTGTGGAAAGAGAAATAGATTCAAACTAAGCTGAAAATCCACAGATCCACAGACACATTTTGTGCAGCAGATCACTGTTATATATGAGATGGTGACTTCTTTCTGTGTGTTAGCAAAGCTGTATGGGCTGGAGGCTTTGACAAACTGCTCTTATTTCTATTGTTTCTTTTTTATAAATGAATTTAACTCTTGAAAATACTAATTTTAAATGCATAGGAAGGACATGGACACAGTATATGACAGTGGTCTAAAGTGTCCCTTCATGATATTTGTATCTTGTGGATTTTTTATGGATTCTTTTAGGGAGAACATAATGACAGAAAGCATACATGCAGAAAAAAAGCCCTGCCTTTAATCTCTATTTCTCTATGTTACTCTTCTTTCAATGTTAAAAATATTTTGTGTCATCTTCATAAGTTCAGTTATTGAAAGCTCTCTGACAAAAAAATTACATAAAAGTATAAATTCATAATCATAAATTCTATAGTCCTAGCTACATTATTTACAGTAACTACTAAGGATGTTGTAAGAGGTGAAATAGTCAATAAATTTCTTTATACTGGGTAATACATTATTCTTTCTGTTAAGCATTTCAATTTCCATGTGAATTTCGTTTATATGTGAAAAAGTGCATTTTGTAAAATGGTTTGCTGTGAGAAATTAGTTTCTCAAATATTATCAAAGTTTTTTGTGCTTCAAACTTGTTCTGTCATAAATCAAGTCCTAAAAATAAACATTAAATGCATGATATAAAACTATTAAATATTCAGAAACATCTTATTGTTGCTATAGATTTATAAAATAAACTCATCCTGTATTAATAAGGAAAAGGTGCCACCATACTCTGTAGGTGGGATACGGCGCATCAAATCAATTAGCCTTGGGTTTCAAACTGTAAAAAAAAAGATGGATGTCATTGTTCTTCAAGCACAGCTTTGGATGGCCATGTTAATGAGGGAATAGTCCCCATCTGAGAAAACAGAAAATGTTTGTGTAAGTATGTGCGGACTGTGAGATCAAGGAACCTTTATTTCAAAGTGGATAAAGAGCAAAAGGGGAAGTGATAAATAAAAATCACAGAGACACAAATCTGATAAACCACAATGTCGACCATGACAAAGAGTGACAAGCTTAAGCTGCCGACTGATACAGCATAGTCTTGGAGTATGTAACTGATAAGAACCTGGGCTTTACAACTGGTAAGACAGAAATAAGATGAACACAAGGATTTGGGATATTTGAGGGGGTGGGGGGAAAAGGGCTGCGGGACTAGGCAAAACTTACTGAGGAATGCTTAGGGAGCAGAAACTGGTGAGGAACAATAAAGAGTAACAAGTACTAAAGGAACTGGTCTCATGCAAAGAGTTGCCGTCTGTCTGATCATTGCAGCCACCCTATCTTCTTATTGAATACTTTCTTAATTGTTTTTCTTTGCAAACTCACTCTTCAACTCTTGTGTAAGTACTGCAAGGTCTATGAGCCAGCAACCGAAGAGTCTAGGGTGGTTGACAAGTACCAGTGATAGCAGTAAGACCTGGAGACAACAGTCCATGCATTCATGGCATCAGTTACTGGAAGGAGTGGGGGGCTGAGAGTCATCTCTGGGGGGCTGGGAGACACCTGGGACATAGGGGCCTGTGTGTCTGGTGTGGAGCAGCTGCAGGGCTGCAGGGACTGATGTACATGCCAGAAGTTGCAATCAGACCTCGGCCCACCAAGGCCCTTGTGTCTGTGGTGCCAGCACCTGCAGCTTGTGAGGGTTGGAGCAGTAGCTGGGATAGGGTGCTATACATAGGACAGGACCCATGAGCCTGCATGCCAGAAGCTATTGCCTTCTTATCTTGTCTAACCTGGTGTGTGTGGTCTAGATGGCAAATAGGTGCTCCACATCCATGCAGAGGGTTCACAGAATCATAGAATCACAGGATCAACCAGGTTGGAAAAGACCTTTAAGTTCAAGTCCAACCATTACCCCAGGACTGTCAAGACCAGCACTAAACCATGTCATTAACAGCCTCATCTACACAGTTTTTTAGCAATTCCAGTGATGGTGATTCCACCACTTCCCTGGGCAGCCTGTTCCAATGCCTGATCACCCTCTCTGTGAAGAAATTTTTACTAATATCCAGCCTAAACCTCCCCTGGTGCAGCTTGTGGCTGTTACCTCTTGTCCTATTGCTTGTGACTTGGGAGAAGAGATTGACCCCCACCTTACTTACAACCTCTTTTTGGGTAGTTGCAAAGAGGGATAAGGTCCCTTTTGAGATTTCCTTTCTTCAGGCTAAACAACCTGAGTTCCCTCAGCAGCTCCTCATAAGACAAGTGCTCCAGACCCTCCATCAGCTTTGTTGCCCTTCTCTGGACCTGCTCCAGCTCTTCAATGTCTCTCTTGTAATGAAGAGCACAGAACTGAGCTCAGTATTTGAGGTGTGGCCTAGCAGTGCTGTGTACAGGGAGATGACCATTGATCTGGCCCTGTTGGCCACACTATCTCTGATATAAGCCAGAATGCTTTTCAGCTTGGCTTGGCCTCCTTGGCTGCCTGGGCACAAGCTGGCTCATTTTCAGTGGCCATCAATCAGCACCCTCAGGTCCTTTTCTGGTGAGCAGTTTTCCAGCTGCTCTTCCCCATTTTCTCTTTAGCATTGCATGGGGTTGTTGTGGCCCAAGCGAAGGACTTGGCACTGAGCCTTGTTGAACCTCATACCATTGGCCAGAGCCCATTGATCCAGACTATCAAGGTCCCTCTGTAGAGCTTTTCCACCCTCCAGCAGATCAACAGTCCCAGACAACTTGGTGTTGTCTACAAATTTACTGAGGGTGCACTCAATCTCCTCATCCAGATCATCACTGAAGATATTAAACAAGACTGATTCTAACACTGAACCCTGAGGAACACCACTAGGGTTTGGTCAACAGCTAGATGTGATACCATTTGCCATCATGCTGGTATTGGAGGGGGACAAGTGAGTGTGGAGTGTGTGTGAGACAAGTTCATGTTTGCTGGAGACCACCAAGCTGGACCATCCAGTGAGTGGGAAACGTGGAGCAGGCAAAAGTGCCTGAGTTATAAAATGTGGGCAGAGTTAGTGGTCAGACAGAGGATGCTCATGCTCAAAGAATTTGCGAATGTACTTATGTGTGTCTAAACTCAGAGAGCAGGAGCGCTTGTGTGGACTTCAGGCCTTTTTAGCTGAACAGGAACAGGACTCGTCTATCTATGGTTATGTGTTACATCAGTTCTGGTAACCAACATACACCCAGTACATGTCACCTTGTGCTTTGGCAATGGCAGTCATGTAGACAACTGTGTCAGTGTCCTCTGTGTGTGTGTCTGCGGTGCTCACTCAGTCTTGCCACAGGTTGGACTTCTAAACAGGAAAACAGAAACCATGCCTGTTGTCCCAGAATGGCTAGCCCAGGGCCTTCAGGCATGCTGGGCAGGGGGAGCCACTTGGTGTTTGAGCCCGCCAGAGGTAGTGGCCATTACAGTGTTCCTTAGACTTAATGTCTATGGAAAGGCGGGTGGTCTGTTAATAAGCATAATAGCCACTTTCTCACCAAAGCAGCTCCCCTGTCAATTTTTGCAAGATTCTACAGTTACAAGGAGCAGAAGATAAGCATTTGCAAAAGCACTTAGTAGACAAGACTGACATAGGCTCATGATATGAATTGTTACAGACTTGAAGGTGTCAAACTGGTTACACCAGGTAGTGAAAATGTCTAGTGTTTTATAACACAAATCCATAGCAACAGTCAGGAATGTTTCAGTATCTGTCTGTCCAGATTGACATCAAAGTACTATTGTACCATTGGAAATTTGATTAAACATGAAAGAATAAAGCCAATTTGTAAGTCTCAGGTCTATTGTATGAAGATCAATAAAAAAGTACTGATATGGCAATAAGCCACTTAAATAGTCTGAACGTGTGTGGGAGGAGGTGTTGGCTTGAACCATCCAATATGAGATTCAGTCTTTCTCAGAAATATGAGTGAACAATTAATTTGAGATATTAAAATAATAGCTCTCTGTATTATGACACACAGTTGTGAACTTTATTAAAATGCTAACAATAGTGTGCAGTTACCACACAATGGAATGTAGATTCTTTTTATTGTGTGTGGAATTGGAAGACTGATAGACTTTTAAAAAACATCTGTAAAAAACTGCTTTATTTTTATTGCTCCCTAGAAAAGGCAACATGACTACAAAACATGGTACCCAATGGAAGGAACATTATACCTCAGAATTAAAGTGTTGCACTATGTGTCTTCACTGCATTATTTATTTAATTTAATTTAATTTAATTTAATTTTAATTATTTTTTTTTTTTTTTTTCCAAATAAAAGTGTTAGTTTGGGCAAAACCTGCACACCTTTGTAAAAATTAAAATATGTGAAAGCTCAGATCTATAAAGAAGAAATAACATAAACAGTTTTAATACTTTGGAGGTGGGAATACTTATAGAAAACTACCTAAACAATGTGGTGTATGTAGAACCTGCACAATATCTAGTATTTCTTACACGTGAGTTGCATCTGTAATTGCATCAGAAAATAAAAAATGAAACATAGAGTAGCAGAGACTGGGAATTTGAAATAGGATAAAAAGCTTTGTTTGTTCTGATATTACTGGGGTTTTTGTTTGTGAGATTATTTTCTTCACATAACTACAATTTCCTCCAAATGCTGAGACTTCGCTTTAATTTATTCATGCTATAATGAACATACCTGATGTGTAATAACATTTTCATGTGCCTTCATACTGTTATTCAGAATAGCACTTGCTGTGTCATAGATCTCTCTGATATAGGTGAAAGAGGAGAAAAGAAAAACCTTGGATACAACAGATCAATAAATGATTTACTGTAATGGCAGCAAGGTGACTCTCTAGGGTCAAACTCAGAAAAAAAAAAGTTTTACTGCAGTATTTGAGCTTCTAATCACTTGGTGACAGTTTTTTGTTCTAAAGTTGTCCTTTTGTCTGAGGTATAGCTGGAACATGGACACTTGTCACCACACGGTCTATTTTTTCTGACAATTAGAAGAGTATATATGAAGTAGAAAACAAAAGGAAGTTCACTGTATCACAGTTCAAGGTCACTTGTGAGAGGTTAACAGTTTATTATTCGATGACCATTTTGGAGAAAAACCAAGAAGACGAACACAAAGAAAACCCAATCAAAGAAAAAAATTGTATTTTCTCGAATTTATGATAAGTAGTAAATTATTATATGCTATAAACTTTAAGTCTTTTCGCAGTAACAGAAAAGTAAAAACTTTATCCTAGATATCTAGAGTACTTTCCAGAAGTTTAAGAATGACTTTAAAAGTTTAAAGGCTCTTCAGAAGAATTCCTGGTTGTGGTCACTCTGTGTTAGTGACATCTGGGCTGCCTTCTTTTGCAACCAATGCATTTTACGTGAGTTGTGTCATTGAATTGAAGCACAAGACAGGTCAGGAGTTCATGTTTCAGGCACATATATAATATTGACTTGTATGAAATTAAAAGAAAAAAAATAAACCAGATGAAACTAGGCAGAGATGAAGAAAAATTGCAACCAGATCAGGCCACATTAAATACAGTAAATTAACCTCTGTCCTGTCTAAGAAAAAAAAGTTATGAAAAAAATAATAAAAGTATTTGAAATAATAGTATGAGTTAGTAAAAGGCTAAGCATGTGTGATTCGTAAAGCAGAGATATTTGTATTCTTACTGTTCAGATCTGTGACTGTGGCTACATTATTCAGCAGGAATGGACTTGAAATCTTGGTACGCTCTGACCTTATCCCAAATCCATGGTGGGGCCAGAATGCTTTGAGCACCTTCTCAACATACCTCTGAGTTTTTTTCTAAGGAAACAGAGAATGGTAGTAAGAGAGAGAAATGGTGTGCTCTGGCATATCTCCTAGTATGGACAAGGGCTAGGTATTGTAATTCAGATGTGCTGACAAGGATACATAGTCAAGCAGCACTCATCCACAAATCCAGCATGGATTCAGCCAGGGATATGTAACTTCTGTGTTTTGGGGGTTTTTTTTGTGTGTGTGTATGCGTTCATTTTGTGGGTTTTGGTTGATTTTTGCTTTTTTTTCTTACTCTTTGTTTATGAACACTCAATATATTGGAATTTTATTTTTTTTTTAAAGATCTACTTTCTTTTTTAACACTTTCAAAGTATTACTGTAAACTAATTACTGTCATCTAGCACTGTCTAAGGCTAGACAAGGCACAACAATTCTGCTGTTGTTTCTAGATGAGAAACAACAGCAGAATTCTCTGCCACAGGAAACTCAGTTGAGAATAATGCAAACGGTGAAATGGCGTAACAGCAATATTGAAGAAAACATTTTTCTGCATTGCAGAAAGCAACAGATGTACTTGCTTTAAATTCTTTTAAAGTATGCTATATGTTGCCTGCTTTTTTGTGGGTTTTCAGAGTTCTTCTGTATCCATGTTAACAAATGGAAGGGCTATAGGGCTTGATCATAGATGTCCTTTTTTGCACCCTATTCTGCCACTCTGAGACCAGGTAAGAGTGAGTTTCCACTTTTTTCATGGAAACCAAATACATAGGAAACCTTGCAGAGAGCTCTGATTCCACCTTTAACCCAAAGGTTTTTTTCAGACAAGCACACATATAGATAGATAACGTGTCCTTGGTTAGTGCAACTGTCAGATTTCCTGAAGCTGATGTGACCCAATTTCTTCTGAAGCTCCCATAAGGTTATATACATCTGTACCTTCTGTAATGTGGGTTTATGATTCTCTACTACACATGCCATTAACTTTGACATGCATTTTATGAGGCATATTGAATTAAATTTTAAGAGTTACCCTCATATATGTTCAAAGAATCTTTAACTTGGACTTTCTGATTAAGTTCTGTTTTTCCGATTACTTTCTGATATGTAGATGGTGAGGACAAGGTATCTTCTGTATTTGTAGAGCTTTCATAAATAAATACCATTGCCTCCATACTCCACTTAGAAAGGTAAAGTTGACAGCAGTTTCGTGATTTGCTAAACAGGCCAACCTCATTGCGTGAGTGGGGGCACAAATCAGATTTCATAATCTATACAGACAGTGGCTTCAAGTTATGCATCCCAAGCAAAAAGGATCATTTCCTCTCCAGTGACTGCATGGGGAACTTAGATGTTTTACAGAACTGAATCCAGTCATATAATGTTTAAAATTGATTTAGAATTGACCATTTCCTAAGCCATTTTTTTAAATGTGATGCTTTGGAACAATATAATTTCCTCAAGTAAACCTAAGGCTGGTGATTTACAAGATCTAGGCTCTAAGAATGCTATTTTATAGAGTTAAAATATAGAACAACTGGATATATTAATCATAATGTCTTGTGTATCACTACCTATAAAGTGATGCAGGTTTTACCTTGATTAAAACCTGCCAAGATTCAGGTTTTAGACTGTACCACAAAGGAAACCAGAAACCATGAAATCACCATTTGGAATAAGATACAGCCAAGCAATCCAAGCAAATGATCTAAGTCTTTGGCTCTGAAAAGGTAATTAACGTACCATTATGAATTTAAGGAACACTGTTTTCAGTCCCAGATTGGGATCTCAATGTGATCATAACATTCTGAGTCAGCCAAGAGAATGAAATGCATGAGATAATGTTGCCTATTCTCTCTGCAAGCTTTAAGATAGCCTATTTGGTCTCAAATCTATCATGTTTCAAAGACAGAAGAAAAGAAAGAAAGAAGGGAAGAAAAAGCTGACAACTTCAAGTCATTCTGTAGGAAAAGAAGTTAGAAAAAAAATACTTCTATAAGAAACTAGTTGAAACCATGAAACATAAAATGTGATTATACTCATCATCCAGAGCTGTGAACGTTCACTGACAACATGGGTGAACATATGCACCGTGGGGCCCCTGAAGAGAAGCCCTAAGAAGGATACTCACACATTCACAGAGGCAAATGGTAGAAAGGTCCATCAGAAATGCAAAAAACATTTCCAACCCCATATAGGACAAATGGTTTAACTGAAAATGAGAGTCTGCTTTATCTTCCTTTTTTTTTTTTTTTGGGGGGGGGAGCGGAGGGTAAGTATAACTGCCCATGGCAGGGATTGGAAATAAATGATACCCCTTCCAATCAAAACCATTCTACAATTCTATAATGATAGTTTTAAGTAGTTCACAGCTGAATGCCTTTCAATCAACTTCAGTGAGAGGCAATACAAATCTACACCACAGAGTTATGATTTTAGGAAGAATAAGAGTAGTAATATGCTGTTACTACATTTCCAACTATTCCCACAAATGTCAGTGAAGCCAGTGATTACGCACTATACATTAGTGACTTGTCCTTCTCAATATTTGTTATCCTGTTGTCAGTATGAAATTTTGAGATTCTTTCAATGAATATTTTCTACATTGAGATCATAAGAGGAAGTACTAAAAAGTGCAGGACCAGAAATCAGTCCCTTACCAGCAGAAATGACCCTGCTCATTATTACCTCCTCTGTAAATGTACACATAAAATGTACACATAAAATGTACACATTTTATCAATGTGTAATTCTGTCAGAAACACCCTGCCAGAAAAACAGTGGCTTTGCTTAGAGACCTACCTTCCATGACACCATGCTGGCTGTCAATTACTTACATTTTCAGCTTCTAAATCTTCACTGGTAGAATGTCAAAATAGCCATTTGATTATTTTACACAGGAGTAACACCAAACTTTTGTCCTCTGGTCTATCCTGTCTTTTTATAAGATAAGTGCATATTACTTGGTTTTAACCCTTTAACATTACTCCAGTTTCCTAAGACTTGTTAAAACTGAGTTATGCAGTGAGCTCCCAAGGTAATTTCTTGGTAATATGAATCTTGACTAAATTATCAGAGATTTTTCATAGAACGAGATGTGATCTTAACAGATATTGTATACTTCTGCCATATTTACATCAGTATAGTGTATAAATACATTCTGCTCATTTTGTCTAAAACCAGATATCATCATACAACTTGTGGGCCTTTTCTATATACTGTTTTCCCAGTAACTTAAGACTTTTATCCTGTCAGTGAAAAACTTTGTGTCGTATTTGCCATTTTATTTGTAAAAGAACCAAAAGACACAAAGGGTAAAAGGCTAAACCAGGTGAATTTCTGGTTTGAATTCAACCCTACATAGCATATCTTCTAAGACTTGCTGACAATATAGGATTTGTAATAGTAAGTTGGAGGCTGAAAATGTAATTCATTAATGACAGTCAACATGATTTTATGAAAGGTAGGCTTTGTCTCTTTTGTTTTCCCAGAACAGATGTCAACACTGAAGTTTTATAGTGACATATTAAGGTAGGTAAACCTCCTTTGACCTAAGGTATTCCTTATATACTGCTATTAAGGGATCCCCCATTAGGACCCTAGTTACCCTATCAAGTATAACTCACAAATGAAAAGAGAAAGACATCTATACAGAATGAATCATAGTACCTGAATCCTTTTCTGCTGATGTCAACCTTATCCTGTACTGTACTGCATGACTCTAACACAAGTGACCGATGTAACAAAAAATTATGTGGGGCAAGGGACAATGGAGCACAAATAGGACATCTATAGCAGAAGGATATTGTACAGCATATGTTACTGCAGATCATTTAAATATCACAAATAATCATCAACGAAAACTATAGATCATTTTTTTAATATAACCACTGAAAATAAATACGTATCTCCAAATAAAAATAAATAATATTACATAATACTAACTTGGATAAATTATACATAGAGCTTGTTGTGATGCTTTAAAATATTTTTAATATTTGGAATATAATGTATTTTCAAAAATGCCAACTATTAACCAAATGAAAAAGAAAAGAGGAAAAAATTGAAAAAATATGTTGTCTGATTTAATCAGTTAATGAGTTTTATGTTTTTCAGCATGAAGTTTTCATTCATTCAGGCATCTTTTCAAGCATATTTGCTAGTATATATTCTGTTCCTGCAGGACTTTAGGGTCTTCAACAGGTTTTATGCCATCTGTTGCACGATGTTTATGCCTAAATCCTTCTTGATATTTATTTATTGTTTGAAACTACCAGTTATGAATGTATTATCTTCTAAAACTAGGATTATTGTATAAATGTGTGGAATACTAAATAAAAATTAAATTGTAAGCATGACAACATTTTTGGTTTGTAATACTAAGAGCAAAAGGTAAAAATGAAAAATGTGGGCAATGTAGTTTTATAACATATAAAGGACATCGGATTCAGATTGGTTTTATAATTGCAATAGCATTCACTATTTTGCACTACCAAAACATTTCCAAATTATTTTGACATGTCTTGTAAAGGGTCAAATTTTTTCTCACTGTTGTGTGTCTTTAAAGAAACAGGTAACAATGCTTCATTTGTGACTCAATATACTTTAAAACATTTGGAAAAGAAGTAGGATTCATATAAACAGGGTGACATGGTTAAGTATATGGTGCCCCTGCCCATGGCAAGGGGGGTTGGAACTACATGGTCTTACTATGTGATCAACCCTAACTGCTCTATGATTCTATGTTTCTAAGAAACAGTGTCAGATTTTGGTTGATTAACAAAGGATCTTTTTTGTTGCCTACTTTTTGTCGCTTGTTGAAGGAGAATGTATCAAGCCATAGAAGTAAAACTAGGGGTCTAGGATGCCAATGAGCATTTGGATAGTAAATGGCAAATCGGAGGGCCTCAGATTCTGTTTCTAGTGCCTAAGGCTTAATTTGATTATGTAGTAGGAATAAATAACCAAAAAAAGGTCTTAGTGTAACAGTCAGATTTAACTGACTGACAATGAATAAAATGTTCTTCATTTAACATTTTGCTCAAACAAGTTATAACTGTGTGTACCAAATTATGTAGGTGACAGCAACTCATGATTTCATCTAACTTGAAGTATAGTACATTGCCCTCTGCAGAACATGTTCTCTTTTCTATCAGTACAAATTATACCATGCCTTCTGCTTTCCAGGGTCATGTTAGTTTGTAAACTTATTTAAGTGACTTATGCAAAACATTATAATATAGATGCAAAACTGGATATAAAGTTTTTTAAGACCATTAGCCATAATAACATTATCTTGCTGTACCAGCCAAAGGATTAAATGAAGAATATGTAGAGAAGTCTTGCATATAAACTGGTGCATATGAAGTTGATTACCTAAAGGTATTAGATATAGGCAGATAATTAACCCATTGTTCTTAATTCAACCTGTCTGACACATGAAAATGCATACTATAATTATTAATTAGCAAGCATAAAAATTGGTAGTTGTCTTCACCTCCACAATTTGGAAAACAAAATTTACGGTCAGACTACCTAGTGTATTTTAGGATGATATAACAAGAAGATCAAATCTGTCGCATTATCATCCCAGGCCTGGTTTCTGCGCAGTGATAAGGATCTCGTAGTATCCATTAATGTTGCAATAAATTCTAGACCTGTCTTTATGCTTTTTGGCAGCTTTCTGCATAAGAAAATAGAATAGTAGAATATCCAGTAGTAGACTCAAAGCTCTGCATATGCCAAGAACATGCTGTAAAAAGAGATGGAAAGCCCACTAGCAGATCCTTAACAGTGACTATTCAACTGAGGGAAATCTGAATGAAAACATGTAAGGGCTTTGAGAGTCATGATGAAAGATGAAGAAGTACATCAACTGATGGGAAAGAAGAAAAGAAAAAAAAATTTTTAAATATGTTTAATTACTCAGATATAAATATTTTTGCAGTGCCATAAAGCTCCAGTTTATATGACATGCTGGTGACATTAATTTTTCAATTAATTAATATCAGAGTTAACCATGATGAAAAAGGATCTACTTCAAAGTAGTTGTGTAAACCCATAAATAAGTTTTATTGAGAATCTTTATAGCTAGTTGCCCTTTTAATTTCAGAATAGATTAATATTCCAATATCTGAATCACACTTAAAACTGAGAAACTTCATACTATTCTATGCTACTGATAGCTTAAATTGTAAACTGTTTTATTAAAAATAATAGTCTTATTTTATTTAAAATGCAATATAGCACATTCAAAATATGTATTTTTAGTGTTATCAGATTAAAGAACAAAAGTGACTACAGGATTTGTGAGATCAGTTCTCCTTTCCTTACAAAATCTGCATTGATATTCAAATGAGAAATGCAAAAGAAGGAATAGTGATCTTGGCTAAGAAGCAGCGTGTTGCATAGTTTGGCATACTAGGGCATATGCATACATTGTTTCAGTCAGGAGGAACTAATACACAGATATGTCTGAAGCAATGAAAAATCCTCATGCAACTAGCATGGTCTGTCATGCACTGATGAACAGAAATATTTGGTCTTCATCTTTCCTTTCTGGTGTTCCCATCTAAATCCTATTCCAGTTTATATATCAATCGCAGTTGAAATGTGCATTATTATTCCATTGAGAACACACAGCAATTAAAAAGAAAATAGTTAAGAACAAATACAGTTTTGAAATGCTTTAGAGTTAATTAAAAATATTTCTGGTGTCCTCAACATGAAAAGGACATGGAACTGTTGGAACAAGTCCAGAGGAGGGCCACGAGGATGATCCAGGAACTGGAGCACCTGCCGTACGAAGACAGGCTGAGAAAGTTGAGGCTGTTCAACCTGGAGAAGAGGAGGCTGCGTGGAGACCTTATAGCAGCCTTCCAGTATCTGAAGGGGGGTTATAGGGATGCTGGGGAGGGACTGTTCATTAGGGACTGTAGTGATAGGACAAGGGGTAATGGGTTCAAACTTAAACAGGGGAAGTTTAGATTAGATATATGGAAGAAGTTCTTTATTGATGAGGCACTGGAATGGGTTGCGCAGGGAAGCTGTGAATGCTCCATCTCTGGCGGTGTTCAAGGCCAGGTTGGACAGAGCCTTGGGTGACATGGTCTAGTGTGAGGTGTCCCTGCCCACGGCAAGGGGGTTGGAACTTGATGATCTTAAGGTCCTTTCCAACCCTAACTATCCTATGATTCTACGATACCGTGATTTCCCTATTGTCCCTTTCAGATAATGTTACTAATCCTTTCATGCATACACAAGTTCATGCACATAGTTCCATGCAGGTAGAGATACCTGTGAAAACCAATCCCAGGATATTTCCTTAAGCTGCATTTTCCAGTACCTTACTTAAGAATGTTATCTTAAGTGAACCTAATGTTATTAATGCATCTAAAATTTCCTACTTAGAGAGCATAAGTTAAGTAATTCTGATGTTTGAGCAATAAATCTTCAATGAGACAAAGCAGAAGAGAGTAAGTGCTTTTTTGGTGGTTCGTTTGTCATAGCATTGCAAGACTGTCAGTATAGTCATGTGCTTGCAAGCTTCTGTATACCTTGGTGGACATGAAACTTAAGACAAGAGACTGCAAACTGCAGATGCAATCAAACAAAAATTTTAATTCTTTTAATTCTTACTAGTGTGAGAATAAAAAGACATGTCTTGCAATAACCTTATACTACTTGATTACTGTGAGAACTTCAAGTTTTTAATATCAAGTCAGAGAAAGCAAGCAGGACACATGCTGTCTGTGGTTGTTCCCAATAAGATTTCAAATACATCTTTAGCATGAGTCCTCTGGAACCCCCATCAGATCTTCTCCTGCTACATCAATGACGTATTTGAGTCTCAGAAAGGGAATTTTTATTTCTCTTTATGCTGTAGAACAAATAGATTTGTATTACTATTTAGAAACTGAATCATATAATTTTTATTCATATTGTAATAAAATACAGTTCAGTATATTTGTTAGAACTATACGTATGTGTGACAAAATCGCATCATATAGCATAAATATGTGGCTTTTTTTTTTAAAGTCATTCGAGTTCTGAAGTACTCCAGGTTTTGGATACTTAGTCTCATAAAGAAACATGATTGTCATCATATGCTTTGCACTGGAAGTTCTCCAGACCTCATCGGACTTGTCTCATAAACTGAGACACAGAACAGTTTTAGTCTTGCACATGCATAACTTAACTGGAACAATTGTTGTTCATATCCTGTATTAATTAATGATCTATTTTTAGAGTTTTATCCACCACATTCTGAATAGAAATAGCTAAAATAAAGGTATTACAACAGACACAATACAGAGAATAAGTTACCTTTAGATGAGTAATTAATGTTTTATTATTGAAGTTAAAAGTAAAAAAAGACATGTTAATAGTAAAAAAGATGAGATTAAGAGTGAAAATGTTCTTAGTATTTTAATGCATTCATCCCATTTTAGTATTAGAGGAGCCAAAGCAATCCCTGGCTCTGATGAGTAAAAAGGTTACACACTTGGGAAAAAAGTTGTTCTATTCTTTCAAAGAGTCTGAGTTCAAAAGGAGAAATAAGGAGAGTAGAAAAGCCATTATGGAAGACAAGAAGGAACTAAATTAAATAGTAACATTCTTTTGCCTCTGCCAGTTCAAGCAATAAGTGGATAACCTGAAAGTTCAGTAGGAAAAGCTAAATTATTTTTAGATGGCAAATAAAAGCATAAATGAAACCCAGAAAAATAGGAATATCTAATGTATAAGAAAACCCAAACAAATCTCCTTGACAATAATGTGCGTTTATTTAAAAAATATTGCTTTTTGAACAGGTGCAGCACTCAAGACTTATCAATTCTCTTTTCCTATTTGTAGGATCTCTGGACTGTTTAATAGAATTCACTTTGTGTGATAAAATTCTTTTACACAGGTAGTACTTTTATGCTCTGTAATTGTACAATCTGTGGAGTGAAATTCTAGCTCCTCTGAAGAGAATGGAAGAACACTCTCCTGGTGAGTTTAATTGGTGCAGGCTTCAACTTTCTGAGTGTAGGCCTTCCATTTAATTCTCCCTCTTTCTATAGGTATTTTTTTAAAAGGCATCAATAAAATATTTTAGTTATTATAGGAACAAGAAATAGCTGATGTGAACAATATATTGGTCTAGAAATAGTTGCCAAAGACACAGCGTCACAGAGATCCTGCTGCAGGAATAGAATTTTAAAATGCAATTCTTATATATCATTAAGTTTGAATAGAATACTATGATAGCGCTATTCTGTGTCAAATCAATTATCAGAATTAAGCTTCAACATAGAATGAAAGTTCTGAATCAGACTACATTTGAACTTGTGAGTTGTGTTAGCTAATGTGATATTTAGCAACCTGATACAGGTCTGACATCTCATCATTAGGATTAATTGAATGCAAAGACTTTTTGTAAAGTCTAAAGTCAAGCCTTTGCATTGTGGCAAAACTAGTAACACTTCACCTTCATTTTACTGGTGTGGCCTTAGAAGATAAGTGTTTAGAATGCTGTTATAATTATCTGTTGTTATAATAATTGCCTGGATTATTAATATGACTAGATCTGGTTCTAGAGACACCAAAAGAACATATTACAACCCTTTGATTAATTATTCTCATTCTTTCTAGAGTAGGAGGAGTATTAATGACACACTTTTGTTTTCCTTTTGCAGTCCCAAGTAACAATAACTATTTGAGAATTATACTCATTACCATTCTTAAAGGCTTCTTTCTTGATTTTAGTCATTTGCTCATGCAGAAAATACGACAAATTAATTTCTGGCACTTTTAAAATTTTGTTAGTTTTATATACTAATAATGAATTCTATATACATAGTATAATGTATTCTACATATAGTATAATGTGTTCTTTACGTATTTTATGTTCTACACATATTCTATATGCATGTTTAATTAACAGCTGGAAAACACTTTCATACCTCAGAGGCACTACCTACTCATAAGGAAAATAGTTACATAAATATTTCTAAGCCTTTCCTTCATTAATGTTTATAATTTGCAGAGCTGAAGGAATTTATTGTTAATAATTAATCTTCTTTATGTTACCTAGCTGCTAAGTGATTATTATGTTACCAAAGTTTCCTAGCTACAAAAAGTGCCATGGCAGGGAATTAAGTACTAGAGTGGCAAATGTGCAAGCCATTGATATTAGCAGTAACTGCAATCTTGCATTTGCTCTAATTTTGCTCTTTCTTTATAGCCAGACTTCACTTAGCATTTCATATGCTTATCGTTATGCCTCCTCTGAAATTTTCTTTGTGGATGTCATGGTTTAAGCCCAGCCACGCGGCCCACTCACTCACTCCCCCCCCTTCCTCCCTCAGCTCCCGGAGTGATGGGGGTGGAGAACTGAAAGAATACAACTCCTACAGGTTGAGATAAGAGCAGTCCAGTAACTAAGGTATAACACAAACCACTGCTGCTACCACCAACAATAATAATGAT
>WYDI02035232.1:0-26605 GCA_009867235.2 Psittacus erithacus
CTTCATACGGGAGGTGCTCCAGTCCCCTGATCATCCTCGTGGCCTCCTCTGGACTTGTTCCAACAGTTCCATGACCTGATAAAGGACAGCAGTGTTGTTTTCATGAAAGGGCTTTCTCTATGGTTTTCTGTGTGTCTTTGGAGATCCTGATTGAGCAAAAGAGTGAAAATCTATGAGTTAAGTCTAGAGCCAATATCCTTTCTATTAAGTGCAGCTGAAGATACATAATTGAGAGAAAATTACAAAAGCTCTTTTTGTAAAAAAAACCTTGGTTTTAACATATGCAGACTAAACCAGCTGGTTGTGTAGAAAAAGTCTGAAGGATGCAGTATGATGGGCTAGAAGCTTTTCACCTTTGTGCCACCTTTAGAAACAGTACAACCACATGCCCTGCATGTGTTGGCCGTGTGGTGTCAGACTTCAAATGACACTAGACAGACATGGAATTATGGAATCGTTGAGATTGGAAAAGGCCTTTATGATCATTGAGTCCAACTGTTAACCCAGCACTGCTAAGTCCACAAGTAAACCATGTCCCTAAGCACCGCATCTACATGTCTTTTAAATTCCTCCAGGGACAGCAACTCTACCACTGCCCTGGGCAGCCTGTTCCAATGATTGACAACCCTTTCTGGGAAGGAAGTTTTTTCCTCATATCCAGTCTAAACCTCCCTTTGCTCAACTTGAGGCTGTTACCTCTTGTCCTGTTGCTTGCTACTTGGGAGAAGGGTCCAACACTCACCTTGCTATAACCTCCTTTCACCTGTAGCTGTGGAGAAGGACAAGGTTTCATGTGTGCAGCTGCTCAGAAGTGGCCCTGGGGAGGGGACATTTGGCTATATTTGCTCTCTGCTCATGGCTGTTGATCCACTCAGAGGTTGCTTCTTGGCTTCTCTGGGAACACTCCAAGATTCTTGTAAACTCACTGCAAGTGCATGTATTTGTTGTTTGTCTGCATGCTAAAGCCTGTTCTTGGTCTAGGAGCTTCTGTATTTGTAATGATATATCATAGTAGCTGGGCAGGGAAGACTTCATAAGCCATTTTGGAAGGAAAAATAGGGCTTTTAAGTTCGTGTTCCACAGAGTGTCTTAATAAAGGCTGGAAAGGTGGAGTTGTGACTATAGAAGCAGCCTTCTTCAAGCCTTTTCATAGGGATTAAAGTGCAGGTAGCATTTTCACAGCAAGCTGTCTTTCCCTAGAATTTCTGTTGTAGATGTGTTATAGTTTACACAGATTGCTGTTAAATCGACATATAATGCAGTAAAATATGCGAAAAGAGAAAGAGAGGGAAAAGTCCCCAAAACCTCTATATTTTTTTGAAATACAAAGGGGCATTATTTACAATGGATAACTGTAGTTACAAAATCTATTGCTCCTATCCATTCTTATTCAAGCAGTACTTAGCCAGGCACTAAACATTTACGAATTTTTCTAATCTAGTGCCTTTGGAGACACAAATACTACCATGCCCTTTCAAATTGAATGTCATAGAAAGGAGTCGGGCCAATGATGAATATTTATTTGGGAGAAATAGTTCCAAAAGTGCAAAATGACTTTTATAACAACTGTGATCGAGATAAGAGTGCTCTTGCTTCTGTGGTGCTCTCCAATTTTTAAAATTAAATACAAGATTTCTAAACCCTAAGTTTTTCTGGATGTAGAATATCATTATACTACTGTAGCAGTGGTAATAGCATGAGCTAATTTCCCTGCCAGTAGTACTACTATGTATGGGAATGTAAGTACTGGGCTATTATCTGGCTTCATGTAATATGCAGCTGAGTAAATCAGGTTGTTTAAAAGGTAATTTTTACACAGAGCCAAATTTCCCTCTTTGCTATGGACAGGGGCATAATTTGGTAGAAGTAACTTGGCTTTAATGGGTAATGGTGGGAGGGGAGGATTTTCCTGAGGGTACATTGAGATGGCAACACTCTCTTTCTGAAAAGGAGACTATCTATGGGCAGGAGGAGGGTTGTGTGTGTAGAGGTATGCTGGCTTTTTCCTGTGTCTCACATATATTCTAGACATGGAGATTCTGTTTAGATTTTATGTGTAACAAACTGTAGGGCAACTCAGCATGGCACTTGGAGCTGTCTGATGTCATCCAGGAAGAACCGACATTGCAGGATAAGATCATATTGATGAAACTGGCAGCAGAGCTGAAGCAGTTCACGTGGGGTTAAACCCTAGTGATTAAATCTTATTATTAGGAGAATGAAGTGATCCTGTTGGCCCATGGCTTTTGGGGACCCCTTCTTGAACTGTGCTTTTTCTGGCTGGCAGAGCCCTGGTGTGAGTTTATATTGCCTTTATTATCGATTATCAGTATTTGTATTTTAAGAAGCAAGATTTCTTTTCATAATAGAGCAGAACCCGATTTTGAAACCTCAACGCTTCTTTCAAAGTAGAATTGAGCTAGAATTTCCCACTACACAACTTGCTGTGAAATTGCAGAGGGGTTTATGTTTGGTAAGAACTAACCTTTACATGCTGTTTAAAAGAAAGCTTTTCTTTGCCTTTGATCCAGGTCTGTATTCCCCAGGCTCAGCCACATGGGGGACATAGCTCTAAACAAATACACAGCTTGTGGTTATTTTTGAATATGCACATTTCTAACCCTTCCTGCTTTAAATGATTCTCTTGGAATGCCTTGGGACAAGCTCAGTGCTGTGCAGACTGTCACTGAGGGAACTTTGTCAGCAAGACAGAAATGCACTGTGGCTTGTGTTTTTCTTTTGGGGAGCTTTCTGTTGTTGTTTGCAGATGGAGATGTAAGTCCTAAGGGAAAATAATTTGCTCACCTGAGTGTCATCATTGACTTCAAATTAGTCATGTATATATACGTGATGGAGTGATCATTATGATTTATTGTCCATAAAGAACATTCCTTCAGCCTTTCTCAGGATGGATTGACATTTCTCCATTTGCTTCAGACATTGCTGAAACTATCTGGTAATTAATCTGGAGGCTGTGGTAATGAGAACTGTTCCCTCCCTTTGTCTGTCTGTCTTCTTTCCTAGCAATTAGTGCTGTGTGAAACAAAAGATTTGAGTTAGAGGAAAGCAATGTATGGGTTTATTTAACAACTTGGCTTCACTTCATTACTGTCGAAATAGCTCTGTTTGCATTATGACTCTGCTCTAGGACTCCTAACAAAGCGAGATGTGCAACTGGGGTCATGCTCCTTGTGGGTTCTTTCTAACCTTCCGGTATCAACAGACCAATCCTACGTGCACACAGACCCTCCTGAAGGGGAGGGCAGGGAAGCTGAGAATGGTATCCCATTTTATGACACATATTGAATGGAACCCTTCACTTCCCATTGTCTGGTTAAGTCTGAATTTTGACGAGGGAATTTGGTATTTGGTTGAGCAGATTTACCTTAACTATTGACTAAAGAAACTCTCGTCGTGGCCTGATTCTTCAATGGCAAGCTTTGACTTTTCTTACACAGTGTTAATACCAAATGTCTTTGTATGTTTGGTTTTTAAAGTGTAATTCTGCTTATATAGATAAGCAATATCAGAAATAAGAGCATTATATCATCTTTTTACCTTGCTGTAAATATTATATTGATGAATGTTATTTTCCAGAATAAATTGCTGAGAGTTTACCTAAAATTGCTCCCCAAGCCCACTCGGATGACTCAGACATCATACCATCGGCAGGAGACCAAATTAGATTGTCATAAATACTGTGCTTCACATTTATATTTATTTCTCAGCATCCTGTTTGAAATAGTTCTTGTGAATGAGTGACATTTTTCCTATGTATATTTGAAACTTGCTTTATTAGTTCATTTTCTACTTAAAAATCCCAAATATCTAAATTAAGACTTTTTCATCATCCTCAGCAGGGAAAAGATGGTATTTAGAGATTTAGTGAGATTGTATATCTCGGTGCTCAAGTTCTGGAAGTACTGAGCGCGTTTAGAATTGACACCATCCTGGCAAAGGTATGTCAAACCAATTCCCAAAATCCCTGTGGGCAAAAGTTCATTGAGCCCTGAGTATCTTTTTTAATCCTTTGTAATCCTTGCACTTAAAAAGCTTTCCCTACTAGCTAACCTAAACCTTATCTACTCAAAATTAAGCTGATCTTTTATTGTCCTATCTCCCCATTAGACATGGGAATGACTAGTTATCTTTCTCTTCAAAGCAACGCTTTGTATTCTGTCATTGTATTCCTTCTCCCATGATCCTCTTTAATTTTCTTTCCTCACAGATCTTATGTATCATGTAGCTTCCCTCTGCTCTCTCATTTGGCTTCATCCTCCTAAATCTGAATGCAGCATTGCAACTGAAATCTCAACAGTATTGCACAGAATAAATAATTACCAGCCTTATCTTGCATAGGGTGTTTCCGTTAATACATCGCAAAGTGATATCTCCCTTTAGGTATCATCCTAGAAATGAGTCAGTGGCCTGTGATCCTCTAATGCTTCAAACCCTGTTCTTCAGAGCAGTTGCTTACCCAGGTTTCTCAGTTTTGCGCTTGATTTAGCATTAATAAATGCAGTGCTTTGCATTTGCCTTTACAGATTTCCACCACACCCCCACCCCCTTGGTGGCATCGGATTATGTTTTCTTTCTTTAAAAGCAGTAGCAAACCATTCTGATGGTGTCATCTGCATGTTTTGTGTGCGCTCTCTACTCTGTGACCCAACTTCTTGCTGAAAATAATCAACAGATTTCAGCTTCTGCAGAGTCTGACCTGAAACGCTCTCCCAGCTTCATACAATCATGGAATGGTTTGTGTTGAAGGGACCTTAAGGTCATCCAGTTCCAACCCCCTGTCACGGGCAGGGACACCTCACACCAGACCAGGTTGCTCCAAGCCCCTGTGTCCAACCTGGCCTTGAACACTGCCAGGGATGGGGCAGCCGCAGCTTCTTAGCTTGGCACACAACTGCTGGCAAATAATCTGTGTTTTAATTGTGGTTCTTTATTGCCGGTATTTAGTGCTCTACAGCATCAACAACTTCAAGCTGACAGCAGCAAATCTTCAAGTTTCAGATCTTGGCAGCTGGTGCAATTGATCCAGACAGTGTTCTCAGTGTTCTGCATGAAGATGCATTTTATAGGCAGATTCATTTGATCAGGATCTCCATCCTCAGTGGTTGGTTTGTTTTGGAAAAGCATCACCGGCAATCTGAAGACATGAAGCCACTCTAGGTATTTCTCAAGGGATTATGTGTTTGCTATGTATCTATGTGAAGTAAAGATTTGGCTTATTCAAGTGCTTCTCCTATCCCATGTTCTAAAGAGACTTCCACCGCTCCTGTGCTTTCCTAGCTCAGTGCTAGAGGCAGTTACAACATGAGGACCATAGAAACAGCTTTGCCAGGCCAGGCACTGTCCCCTCTGGTCTGCCACCCTGCTCCCAAGAGTGGTCAGCAGCATCGCCTCAATAAAAGCACAAGAGCAACACCAGTGAGTGATGTTCCTCCTTCTCTTTTCCCCCAGGTGATGTCTCAGCTTCCAAGGGTCTCAAGAACTTTCTTAAGGAGAGGTAATAGCTTTGTATAGGAAACTGTTCTTGCTTTTGTGCAGTTGAATAGCGTGATTCAAATGCACAGCCTCACATTTATCTTTGCTCATTTTGCTAGACTGATCAGAACAAAAGGTGTAGGATGCAGAAGTCTGACATTTCCAAAGAGGCAGTGTCAAAGATTTTCCCTCCCCGCAAATCTCTGCTTTATGCACTACATATGCAGTGTCAGACTTTGCCTATTGATTTGGCCTGGCTTGTTTAATCTGAGCACAGGGACAGCAATATTGATGAGGAGAATATAAAATATTTCCCCCTTTTCTGGCAGCTGCACCAGTAATTACACTCCTTTTCATCAAAATGTAGCTGGATGCTGTCACTGTAAATCCTGATTCATTGTCAGATTATTTCCTTGCTACTGTTGCTGCTTTCCTCCCACCTTTTAGCAACAGCTGTAAAGGAAGTGGTTTTTATTAGGTTAATTTTAGGCACTCCTTTGAACCTGTTTTCACTCTGTTCCAGAACTTTTTGAATAGAATGTGTCATGTCTTATGCTAAAGTTGGCATGCCAGCTTGGACTGCCTATGAAGGACTCTATTCAGTCCTCTTTTTTCCTCTGAGGAATTTGCAGTGAGACAGGGTGGCAAAGGCTGGGCTCTGCCTGCTCCCACCATTACAACCACATTGGCAGAGTCTCCTTGCAAAGGTACCACCCAGGCAAAGGGAAGCAGACATGGAGCTCAGCTATGAGCCATCTCTGATTGATGTAGCCTAAACTAAATCCTAATATCTTGAAGGTATTGCTTTGCTGGTGGTTTTGTGTTTCAGTTTTGTCCCTGCAGGCTTGTAGCTCATAAGCCTACCCTGGCAAAAGTTTATAAGGACCTGGTATCAAACTCCCCATGCTGACTACAAAATCACTTTCAGGTTATCGCATCTAATCATATTTCTTTGCTTGTTACTATTCTGCTGGATTAGCTAATTGAACAGGCCCACCGAGGGGTCAGAGATGTGGCAGAGCAAGAACAAAAGGAGGGAGGCAAAGCAAAGTGTGACCTGAGAGAAAGAGAGGGAGCTGCCTGGATCCATACCTGCATGTGGTAGCAATAAAATTAAATGGGCTTTGCAATCTTGTCAAACTGCACCCTAAAATATGCTGATCTACATGTTGGTTTTCCCAGGCACTGGAAATAATGATCTTCTAGGGAGTATTAAGCCATAGTGAACTTTAAGCCAATTTGCTTCTGAATGAGAGCATTCCCATAGGCACATAACGTGCTTCAGCTTCTGCACGCTAATTTCACGCCTTTAAACTTGTAACTTCTCAGCGGTGCCCCATGTGGATCTGCCCCAGCTTTGTTATTGTTTTCATTATTTGGAGTTTAAAAATAAAGGGGAATCTGAAAAATGCAAATGCAGGCAGAGAAGTGTTGGAGAAGTTTGCAGCACTTTACCCGCATCTCATCTTGCTCTGTGTCTAAGCCGAGCTCTAACATAGCACCGGCGGATCACTGCCATCACGCTTTCTGCAGGCAGATGGAGATTTCAGCTCGGCACAGATACATTACAGTATCTACACTGGTTATTTTGACTTGATGCCATGCACCCTCTTTCACAATAGCATCCCAAAGCAAGTTAATCTCAGGATAACATGACATCGGTGTTCTCTGGAGGTGTGTATTGTGCTCCTGCTCTGCTGCTCTGCAGTGTTACCCGAGTGGAAGAAGGTGGCTGCGGGTACTGAACCATGGTGACAGAGTTGACAGCTGCACAGGCAAGAAGCTTAAGCTTTGAGGCACAGCTCTGTGTCCCAGCCATCTGGGATGCAGCTCCTTTCCTTGGCTTTCCTGCATGCTGGAAAACACTCTGCTGCCTGTGGGACTGTGCTGACTCTTCACCTGCTATTAGGTTGCAAGAATCTGCTTGTTACCATGTGGCTGCATTAAAAAGAGAGAGGAGAATAAGCTGTAAAGCAACTGTAAAAACTGTGTCTGATGCCATTCCATGGCAAGAGGGCTGCTGACCCACCCTTCCTTTCCCCTCCAGGTCATTACAGTTATAGATTTAGATACCTGTAACTAGCATCTATTATGGACGAGCATCTATTCAGCCCCTGTCATCAACCTTGCTTAAAGCAGAGAAACTTCTTTGCTTGATGCTCCACATCCTATATAATGCAGAGTGCTCGGATAAAGACCCAGTTGGTTTTTGTTTGCTTGTTTAGTTTCTATTCTTCGCCTCTGCTACTGGAAGCAGGGAGCTAAGGGTGGAATGAAGTGAGGTGGGATTTGATTTGATGGACGTGTTTTGGAGAAGTTGCCAAACTTGTTAGATTGAACTGGTGTGGAAATGGGGGCTTTGCTGGCTTCTGCACGAGGCTAATTCCATCACAGCGCCATAGGAGGGAATCATGTAGCAGCACCACCACCAAGAGAAAGGAGATATTTTGCAATATAATAATTGTCTGTATGGCTGAGGAAGAACAAATGCTTTCCTGACTCCCCATGGAACTAATAAAGAAAGTCAAGTTGAGGAGCCTGGGATAATTATTTAGTCATCTTAAATATTTATGAGGTACAGAATGTGCTACATGCAATTTAAGAGGGATTTGACAATTGCAGCATACATCATCTTGTTTCACAGGGGCTAAAAATACTTAATCTTGCTCCTTTAAAATGAAGCGTTAATCCTAAATATGTCTTAAGCTAAGAATGAAGCTGTTAACTGCATGAGGAAAGAAAAGAAAGGTTTGGATTTTTCCTTTGCAAAGGTGCAGGTTGGGGAAAATACTGCAGTAATGAGAGCTTTGTTGAGGGGATTTTATGTGAGCTTTCTGGGAGTGGTGGTGGTTGGCAGGGGCTCTTCATGATATTAAAGAGTTTGTCGTCGGCTTCACCGAAATCTGGGGATTTTTGGTGTGTTTGGAAGGCTGGAAAGGAGACAGCCTGTCCAGCTTTGCTTGGGTGATAATGAACAATTGCTGCAAATCCAAAGGGCCAGCTACAGTGAGAGAAACTCTCCTTATGCAGTCTCTTTTCTGTGCTCTGGAGCCACAGATCCAGAAGGCAGTCTCTTCCCTCACTTCTGTGGCTTTCACACGGGGTTCTGTTCCATGTGTGTCTGGATGATGCGCAGTCAATAGTGGGTATTTCTGGACAGTTTAAGGAGAAATCCACGTTGATGGACAAATTCCACTGGCTGCTGAATTCAGGCAAAGAATAACCCAAGTTTTCTAGAACATATTGCTGTATTTTAGACAGTAAATTTAAGTGCTTGAACAGACTTTGAATTTGGGATGTCATCATTTCTGCCTGCTTCTGAATCTCCAAATGGGAAGTAGTGATAATCAAGCCTCAGTTACATGATCTTATACCATGTTCGAAGAATACTCTATTCCATTCCTTTTGGTGAGAGCAACACTTGTGGAAGAGACGCATGCTGTCTTTTCTCCTGGTCGCTTCCCAAGAGACTAGAAACAAAGTAGACAAGTTTGCAAGCATGGATGGACTTGGTCTTACATATTTTCCCCCATTTACAACTCTCTGTGCAATCAGTATGCTTGAAAATGTTTCAGTAATGATTTGGCAGCCTACTTTAATTTTGGCTCTTAGTTTTGGCAGTCATCTTCATGCGTTTTGGTAGCTCAGGAATGGCCAGGATTAGAGCTACCAGCCATTTGGGTTTCCTCAGACATTTCTTTTCTGCCAGGAAACTTTGTCCAGGAGCAATTAGAATGCCTTGGGACTATGATAGGCTGCATCTTTATGTGTGCACTTCAAGTAAATCCACTCACTTTCAGTGTGCATATGCAGACTAAATGTACAGAAGCCAAACACTTTGAGACCATCTTTACTGAAGAGATGTGCATTTGTTGCTTGGTGTCACAGGACCAGTGCAAGCACTGCAGAGCTGCCTGCTGCTGGAGCTCCCTGGCTGACTGCACATGGTCAGCACATGCAGTATGCTTAGAAATCCACGTTCATGTTCTGAAGACAGTCTGTGTATTACATCAGCTAGGACTTCTACGTACTGAACAGTCTGCATTGGAAATGATGAAGGAAAACAAATGTTCTCCTCCCTAGCATCTAAAATACTCCATAACTTTCATGCATAATGTGAAGTGTAATATATAACAGCAGAAATTTCAGGGATTTAATTTATTGGAATGAAAATGTAGACAGCATACTGTAAAAATATTGATTTTAATACAGTGTTTTGATCCCCCATGGGTGGACTGCATATACTGTAGATTGAGCATCTCTGAGCAGGGAGCCCAGGAGGTTGCTTGTGTTGCAGCTCACTTTTTATTGCTGCAAAGGGGAGGGTTTTAAACAGGACACTCTTGCACATGTCGCGTGCCATGGTACATGCTCTCACCTTGCTGGCTCAATGGCAGCAGCAGCAGTGGAATCTGGAGCTTGCTGCAGAAAATGAGAAAGGTAAAAAATAGATGAGGGGAAGGGAAACATGCTTTGCAATTAGATAATGGTAAATATCATACTTGTGGGAGGTCAGAAAGGTAACAGTTGAAGGAGCCAAATAATAGACAAATTGTTGATGGTAACTAAGAAAATATAAAAGAGACTTAGTCTTTCTCTCACTGATAAAGCTGTCTGAGGTGCAGTAGATCAATTCAGCCGTGGCTGTTGTTAGGAAATTGCTCTTGTTTGATGTTCCACAAGCAGATCATGCAGTTTCCTAGGAAACATCTTTTTCCACTTAAAATCTCATTTTCTTGCATTGCTAGAACTGATGAGTCACCCTGCCTGACTTCTGCTCGCTTCCCTTACCTATTCAGATAAACTCACCGGGTGAAAATCCGGGGATTTATTAGACCTTATCACTTGGCTGTTCAATTAACTCTTCTGGTTCCTCCCTCACATCAGATAGTGTGCTTGATATGACAAGGCAGAAATCACGGGGGAGAAGATTATTAGAACTTAAAAGAAATCATGTACCTCTTAATGGGACATGCTTCCTCAACTGGGAAGAATTCCCATACAGAGTAATTTTTCTGTTATGTCCCACTCTTAAATGGTCTGAGTTCCATTGCCAGTAACATGTCACCATATTATTATCCTTTTGCTAATTATTACCTTATTCAGCTGATTAACACATAAGCTTAAATTCAGCAATGACAGTCACACATAGTTACCGTAAGGAAATAGGTGGGTTTTGTTACCTGCTGTAAACCAGGGGCAAAACCTGAAAACCTCAGGTTTTGTTTTTGATGCTGAACCTTAGGTTCATGTAATGAATGGCACTTGCACTGAATGGAAATTTGCCAGTGAACAGAACCAAGCCATGTTTATGGCTGTGGGCAAAAAACCAGAGGTCAAAGAACAGCTTGGCAGCTGGAGTTTTCAATGGCTGGTGGAATTAACTGCAGCTCTCTGATAAAAAGGAAAATGTAATCATTTACAGTTAACTGCTGTTCGGGCTACATATAAAATCATCATAGTTTGCAGATGCCTAATGAGCCCCTGTGTACTTTGTTAATAAAAGATTGGTCCAGCTTCCATAAAACTGCTCTGTGGGCTACATTTCTTACTTTTTCCATATGCACTTGTGCCAGAATCAGTATTCCTGCCTCAGTTGCCAGTATACCATTGGTGTGCCAAACACCATTAACTAACACTGTGAAGCTTCTACTGCTGACAAACAGGTTTCTGTTTAAAGGGCAAAGTGTGGGTAAGAGCACAGCTCAATGTGACTCTACTGTCCCAATAAGAAGACAGGTTAAATAATTCCCTATCCCAACTTGATTTTAAAGCTTGTAAAACCTTTTGGTTTAAGATATTGATGTATTTTACTTATCATTTGATTATGTACTTGTATTCGACCATATATCTATTTGTACTCTGCTAGCACATGGCTTGCTTGGTTGCAGCTGGTGAGTGGGTGGCCTTAGCATAGAAAGCTATGCATAATGCTTTAAAAATATGGTAGGCTTGTCACTTGCATTGGCTTGCACTGGTTTTTGTTTGTATTTCCCAAATAGTAAAAGTTAGAAGGAATGGCCATGGGTGTCAAACAGCAAAGTTTCAAACTATGGTTTGAAAGCAACTTCTCTAAATATCATCAGATTATAGCCTGTTGAAATGGTACTTGCATACCATACTAAGTCATCTTGCAGACACTTCAGAGCTGTTTGCCTTTTTCTTAATGAAGAAGCATTGCAGCTACATTTCAGATGGTAAAATTAATTTTAATTAAACTAAAACAGGCCTTTCAGGCTATATTTCAAATTACTGGTGATAGTTTTGAGGCTTCCAAGGGCTAGGAGACTGAGTTTCAGCAGGACGTAGGCTAAAGGACTTAACCTGGCGCAGGCAGCAGCAAGGTTCAAGCCATAATCTTCTGGTTGGATTGTTGTGTTTGTACCTGAAAGGCACACACAGTATTGACAGAAAGATGTTATGTGCCCAAGACTTCACTGAGTGTAAGTTGTTTTGGTATAAAAGAGCCGTACAGATGACATGTTCTCTTTGAAACTTGCCAAGGTGAAAGCTGTGACCTCCATCCAGAGTCCAGACTCTCCGAAAATCGTGTGTGGAAACGTGTTGGTGGCTTTGTGTTTATAAAGAGTTACTGGCAAGGGGATACCAGAGATGCAGGGGAATATTAAAAAGGACATGGCTTAACATTGTCATTGCTAAATGAAGTATTTGCCAAACGTAAATATTCACCTAGGCTCTGGGATTCACCCTGGCTCTAGGATTCACCCTTGATGAGGCAAACACATTTAGTCATGTTCAAACTATTGGTTGCAGACAGTTACTGAGGCTTTTTCCCATGGATTACCTTTTTGTGCTATGCTACAAAACACTTAGCATGTCTTTCCCACTCTTTTGGAAACAGGATGGATCAAAGCTCTGGCAAGAGAATCCATTACTTCTTAGTAAGATGTTGAAAATAGTGGGAATTTAGAAGAAAGTGGCTGCTGCACTCTCCTTGTGTTCTGCCAGCTGTTCATTGCTGCCTCTAGCTCTCTAACTCCTCCACAGTCAATAATTGTGGTATACTACATGTGCTGCCTATATGGCATCTGGTTCAGGTATGTGTGGCTTTGGAGGCTGGCTGCATCTGGGCGCAACATGAAATACCAGTCGGATCTTTTATCCTGGTCAGTGGCTCTTCATGGTCTAGAAGTGAAGCGAGTTGATTTAAAAGATTTATTTACTTTTTGTTAGAGATGTGATGAATGGCTCAGTAGAACATTCCTAGAAGAGAAAAGGCTTTTTACTGACCTGTGGGTCCCCAGAGCAGTTCACAGTCCAAGCTACTGATGCATGCAGATTCTGAGTCCCCACATCACAACTTGTTATGAAGGAACAGAGCACAGAAAGGAGGTTATTTATAGAACACTTCTTGGTTCTCCAGTCCATGCAAACTTTTTCCTTACTTCAATTTGCATCGGTCATCCCTGTGTGTGAAGGTCAAAGTGAAACAGTTGGGTTTATCCCGATTCCTTAGTGAAAAAATGCTCATTTGCTTCAATTGTGACCGAGCCATTTCATGAGTTTCGGATTTGATCTTGCAAGGCAAGAAGGAGCCTCCAGCTTCTGCAAGCTTGGGAATATTCATGCCGTTGTTGACTGATAACTCAGACTATGACTGTGTGGGTGTAATTTGTCTGTATAAAATATCTAAATCCTGTTAAGCCAATGCAGTCTATTGACTGCAATTCTCACTGTTTATTCCTGTCTTTTTTGTCTACTCTGTTGGCAGAAAATCATTTAACCTAATATTAATGAAGCTCATGCCATCTGGGTAGAATCTTTACCTATCTCACGCTTGCGTAGGAAGAGTAATTTTTGTTAGAGACACTCTGAGATTCTCAAAGTAAAGCCAGACTTTGCTCTTATGTATGCAGTAGGGCTCATGGAGAAAAATGGAGCTATGCTCGGTGTGCTAATGATATAATTATGGGGTCTCTCTTTCAGGAGTGGAAGATATTAGTTATCATAATGTGCATGAACTTGGACTCCAATGCAAAATTTATAAAGAAGGTACAAATGGATCATTTTTACTAAGTAGGGTAGGTCTTAGTGAATAATAGCGTGGAAAATATGCTCCATTAATGTAACCTTTACACTCCTGGAAGCGCTGGTTTTGAGAGACAGATTGCAACTTCTTCACTTTATTTTCTTCAGTGAAGTCTTTTGCTGTATTGCTGATTTTAAGCATTTGAAAGGTAGTTATTGATATCTGATCTCTAGTTATAGGTAGCAACAAATCACAACTGTTTTTACTTCCTGACTCTTTCAGCAGCATCTTTGCAATTAATGAGAAGCCTTAAGAATGTTACTGGGAATTTTAATCTCTCCTCCTGGATAACAGAAAGAATAGAGGTTCTGAAATGCTTGTCAGCCTGTATGTCAGTCCTGAGCAGCCAGGCCTTTCCTGAAGCACAGCACGTTTTGTCACCTTTCAGATATATCGGTTGCATGGAGGTTAAAATTTACATTGTCATCATATTTGCACAAAAGCATTACAGAAGCAAGTACGGTCCTAATTGAGACAGATCTTTTCCTACCTTTTCAATTAGTTCTATAAAGGTCTTTCAAACAGTTTACAAGCTTAGATTATGCACCGTCCCAGTTGCATAAAATCTGTTGCTTGCCTTTTATTCGTATGCCTGCTTAAGATTACTTGTCTTTGTGTGCATAGGAGAATAGATATTGGTTCCTTGACAGATCATGCTAAGCAAACAAAAACCCAAAGGAAATAAATCTTCAAGCTTTTGTGACATGTTCTGCTATGTTTAGAGATGAATGATTTGAGAGGAAATGGAGAAATGTCAAAGAATTAGTGGGACAACGTAAATCTGTGCCGAGGTGAGAGAGTTCTGATAACTTCCTAGGTTTGTCCTGGAGGAGAGAACATTCTGAGTCTGCAGAACCAAATGAGAAGTTTTCCAGTTTCAAATAGCCATGTTCAGGACTTCCTTGTTTTTGGGATAGAGCCAAAATAGGCATCAGCATTATCCTTCAAAGGTTTTTTTTGGCTTTTTTCACATTTCTGTCAGCTCTAGCAGGTGTAAGGTAGCATGGGATATGATTTCACAGGAACACCATACACAAATAGCACCACCGTAGGGGTACATTAAGGTTGGTAAATTGTAGCAACTTCAAGAATTGGAAATTTCCTAAATTAAGGATTTCCTGACTTCTGAGGACTCACTTTTTAACCTCAATGATTTTAGTAGTATCCTTCTAACTTAAGATATGGTTTTGAGATTCTTACAACAGCAAATCCATTATCTTCTCTCGTTTTCTTCGCATCCTGTAATGTCATACTGACAGCTTAATAAATCATTAGCAGAGATGGGTTTTTCAGGCTGACCACCCCAAAACCTGGTACCAGAGCAGAGGGGGCACAGTGTCAGATCATTGTTCCCTGTGTGAACAAGTACCCCAAATGGGGGTGAGGTAGTTGCAGTGGAGTGTGGAGATCTGCTTAGGGTGAGGAGCATCAGGGCTTTTTGTTTCTGATCTAAGCCCAGGAGAAACATGCCACTTGCCCTTGTGCTTGTTTTCTTCAGATCACATCCCTGCTGTCTGCTGTGCTTGCCAGCTTGTCTGAGTCCCTTTAATTCCTGTGCCCAGCTGTATGCAGGGGACCCATTTTCACCTCTTCAGTGGATGGTTTTCACTGTTAGTACCTTTCTTGATAGACTCCTACAAGTCTGGAGGCTTGTCTCTTGATCACTCTTGTATTCCCCATCGCTTTCACCAAGTTCCTGCTCCCAGTTCTCTCCACCCTTACCTCCTGTAAGATGTGTCCCTTCCTTGTTACTTCCACTTACCACACCATGTTTCTGGTTCCTATTTCTCTTGTCAGCCTCCTCCCCTGCTCTCATTTAGTGACCTCCCTTAGGGAGACCTCTCAGGTTGATCACCAGCTCTGTGTGTGAGACATGTTTATTCATTTACCACCTTACATGGCTGTTTCCAATTTGTAGGCAATTGAAGTGGGAGACACAACTTGACTAAATGATCCAAACTTGCCTGTTTGCTGCTGCTAACAAGCTGATTGCCACTTTTTACTGTTTGGAGGTTTTTGCAGAGTATTTCTTCAGCTGTGTCTTTCTCAGATCTAAATTTGATGTGGAGGCTGCTTCTCAGTGCCACCACTTGTCAATAGTTTTATTTCCCAGCCCAGATGGGGTGTCTGGCAAATGACCTTCCCCTAAGGGTCTTTTCATTTCTGCTGAAGAAGCCAGAGCTGGAATTAGTCAACATAACTGTCAGGACAATGCTGCACTTGAGTTAACAGTGACCTGTTAGCTGATGTGGCTGTGCTGCTGTTTTTCCTTCATATGGCATTACAGTGGATAGATGGTCCAGGTATTACAGGATCCCTGCCATGTGCTCTGCTACAGGGTGTTGTAGAGCATTTTCTTATGGGTGCTTTGCTAGCTTTAGGGTGAGGGCAGTAGATAATGTACTGAATATCCAGTATTAATTAATTATTTATAGCACAGGTGAATCAGCCACAAAGCATCCCAAATCCCAGCTGCTAACTATGCCGCGGAGACAAATATAGCCAAAATCTCCAGGGCCTTCTTACTTCCCACTTTGTAAAGTGTTGACCTTATCACTTGCAGCATGACAGTGTGTGTCTTTCCCCCGAGCCCCCTTCCAGGCAGTGGGACTTTGGTCACTCTTTTTGCCTAGAAACTTTATAAGCGTGACACCTTTGTTGGAGGCAGAGCATATGGAAATGAACTGCATTGCAGCATGTGGTATGAAAATGATTTTAAATTCTGTCATTATCACAGTTTAGCATTGTGCTGGGAGCTTTCCCTTAATTACTCCCTAGAGGGGAAAAACTGCTGATGCCAACTAGACTGAGGCCATCAAATAAACCCAAAGCCCTTTTTTTAATTTTTAAAATTAAATATTTATTGCCCACGGAAACATTGTGTTTAAAATTAAAAAAATAAAGAAAAAAGAGAGAGAGAAGGGAAGAAGTTTGTGGGGACTTAGCTCATTGCCATGGGTGTTGGTATTAGGTATGGATGAGCACTGCTTCAGGAGGCAACAGCGGTGAGAGATTTGACTCCAGGCAGGTAGAGGGGGTTTCAGGTAGAGCCAAGCAGCAGTCATTTGAATGCTCATCTGTACTTTCTCGCTTTGAAGAGTGTAATTTTTAAACCTCAGCAGCACAGGACATTATATACTGACTCCACTAAAAGCATTGAATTCACTCTGGATGTCTCTGCAAGAACTTAGGGCAGCATATTCTAACCTTTGTTTTAACCTCTGCTTTCATGTCTCTTCTTATACAGTGATGAAAGGTTTTCCTGACTTTTCTATGTTGCTCTGTTCAAACCTTCCATTTGTCTATAATGTCACATACTCTTCTCCCTCTCCTTTACATAGTAATGCAATGCTTGGGGGTCTTAAAAAGAGGCATGTACTTTCCAAGCGAGAGCTGTCCTGCAGTCATTAGCACTCAGTCTAGCAGATGACAGATGGGATTCCAGGAGCGAGGAGATCTTGGTGTTGCTCCTAATTTTGCTTCTGACTGGGTGTACAGTGAGGGGAAAATCTCTTTTCCAGTCAAGGGGAACTTCTCATTGTAGCTGCTCAGCAGTGGTAACTTGCGACTGAGGAATGATCTAGCATGGAGGGCAAGGAGCTGAACTGCCTGGGAGCAGGAAGGCTAGAGGCAGAACAGACTCATGCAAGGGAGGGAAGTTTCCCCCTGTGATGAGAGAATAAAGTCTCAGCAGTTGTCTTGTACATGTCCTGGAATGAGAGCACGCAGGGGCACCTTTAAACAGCAGCAGCTCTGGGATTGGTGCTGGTGCAGGAGTATGTAAGGAATCTTTGCCAGTTCCATCTAGAACCACTTATTGTGGTAGGACTCTGCCAATTCAGTGTTCATTTTATTTTTCTCCTATATTTAAGCACAACTATGATTATTACTTGCCTTGAACAGTACTGTAAAAATTACCTAACACCTTTCTAATGTCTGTCTCCCTTCCATGCATGATATTCCTTTTTCAGTATGAAGGAGTATCTTACCATACGGTTTTGATGTGTTTTTACCCAACAAAAGCATGAACTTGTCTCGGGCTTAGTGCTGATGGTTCTGATGGTAAAGCACAACTGAGTAAAACAGATTGAAATGAACAGGATTCGCAAGATGAACTCTGCTTTTTGCAAGATAAACAAAGCTCTCAGCTCCGCTGGCAAGTTTCCTATGGAATTCAAATGTTTCTGCAGATGTTTTTAAGCCATGTAACACTTAGCAAGCGCTTCCGTGGAGAACAGACTCTTCTCCTGTCCCTGTAGACTTTGCCTCTGCATCTGTATTCAGCTGTCAGAACACTGACTCCTATGTAGATAAACCAGTTTTGTTCAAGTTCAGAAAGAGCACAGTTTGGGACTTAACCCAAATGTAGGAAGGCTCAGGTGAACTGAAATTCTCAGAGACTTTGAAGAACTGCTGTGAGAGGGAAGGGATGCGATGAAGGGGTGGGATATCAGCTTTGCCTCTGTGAGGAAAGAGGCTGTGATTAATGTCACCATAGTCACCTGTTGCAAGATGCAAACCTAAAGAAGATGAAGGCATAAATAATTTCTGCGTGGTCAGGCTGTTTGTCAAAATCCTTCCTTCACGGTTTACCTTGAGATAAGAAATACACAAAGCAACGTGTCCATACCAAGGCCTTTCTTGAACAAAGCAACTTGTTTTCAGTAGCCCCAGGTTTACTAATCCCATCACTTGCAACACCTAGGGCTTTGTGTTGAATTTAGTGGGTATTTCTGGAAGCAGAGATAGGAAAGCTAAACTTCATTGCTGCATTATATTCTCATAGAACTTGGTAATTTTCAGTGAGTGCCTTTATGCAAGCTCTCAAGCCAGCTTTTAATCATTTAGCAAAACATTTCAGCGCACGACCGTTTTCAGCAAAGCTCTGAAGCGCCTGCTTATGGGCCACTTAAACAGGTTGCAAGAGATGCTGAAGTGTCTGCTGAGCAGGGAAAGATTGCCAAGACAGGACCTGGAGAGGAAGCTGCTCGAATATAGTGATCAGAGATACAAGTGTCCACCCCGTAGGCATTGGGAAGACCTGAGAGCGGAGTTGATCACACAGCGTTGTAAATGGCTCCCCCTGCACTCACTGTGGCCAGATTTCATGCACACTCTTCAGCTGGTGGTGCTCAGGAATTGATTTCTCTGTGTGTGTGTGTGCAATTCCAGTGTCACCAGCACCGCAGCCTCTTTGAGCAGCAATAAGCCACGCAGTCTGATGCAGAAACAAGTCTCCATGGAGCTAATCGGCTCTGGGTTTTTTGCTCTGAGCACTTGCTGTGGGTTTTCTTTCTTGCAGTGATAGTGGAGCACTGGGTTAGCTCTAACACAACTATTGATTGACAAATTAATGTCATGAAGTTGTCTTAGAAGCTGTACTGTGGGAGAAACTGAAACCTTGCTGTGTCAGAGGGGCAAAAGATAAACAAGCTCAGTTAGAGGTTAGAATCGTTTTTAGCATAATCATGGCTTGGCTTTTCAATGTTTAAACAGTAAATGGTTTTAGGAATTCTGGCATAGGGACTCAGCTGGGGGCACATATCTGCCTTTGTACTATGCTGCTAATCATCGTTTTTGATGCTGCCCTGGAATACAACGTGTGTGTTTAGCAAATCACTGAATTGTCTGCAGGAAGTTGAATAAGCCGAGCTAAGGTGAGATGCTGAATTTGCCTGTGCACGCTTTCTGTATGCAACCCTTGTAGCCAAAGCCTATCTCCAGAGAGGGCACAAAACCAAACCATTTATGCTTGTTGCTCCATCTTCAATGTAATCTTTTGTTCTTGCCATTTCTATGTGAGGAGGAGGGTGTTGTCCCTGTGTAAGGGCTTGAAAATTCCAGAGAAATGGAGAAACTTCCTCAGTCAGAACTGCAAGGAGAAAATAAATCTCACCAAGCAAGCCAACAGGGTAGTGGCGTTTTGAACGCACGTAGTGCATCACACGTGTTCAGTTAGGTAGAAATGCCCTCACTTATACACTGCTTTGACTCAAGCTCAGGCTAATGGAGGGTGAGAGGCAGGCTGGAGAGAACACAGGACAAGAGAAGCAAAGCTTGCAGACAGACTGAGGAAGATTGATTCCACATCCTGTACCCACACAGGGTAGCAAATGCTGCCCAGCTCTAAAACTACTGCCAGAAGTGTAATGTGCTGCTGGAGACATCAAGGGCCAGAGACTGCGCAAGAGAATTACTGGGTGAAATCCTCAGATTGGTTTAGGAAACTGAGGGTACCCTAACGGATGTGGAAACAATCCTTATTGACCTGAGTAATCCTGTATAAACTGATTTCTACCTAATTCCTGAGCTTCTGAATCCCCTGATTGTATGATGGAATTTTGTACAACTGATGCAGCGGTTCATGCAGCCCAGCATTTTCAGTCTAACTGTGTACACTCCAGTGCTGCAGTGGGAAGTGAAATAACAGCAGAAGAAACCAGGCGTGGAAGCGGGATTTTCCAGGCAATTGGTAGAAGGCCCAAACATAATTGTCTGTAAAAATGATGCAAGGAAGATGATTGAGTGTCCTCTCAAGTTATCAGCACATCGGGTATCAAGGACACAAATTAGTTTAATTTCTCATTGCTGGGATTTGTCAGACAGCGCTTCCATAAGTTTAGCAATCTCACATCTTCAGATGGCACAGATCCCTTCCCCTGTTGACTCTTGTCATTTTATTGCGCCCCAGATGAGCAGGAGTTTGCTGCATTCATTTACCTCTAGCATAGTACAGTTATTATCCTGCAGTTAACACCATGCTGCCATCTTCAAATTTACCCCTACCGTGTATTAATAAGGAATCATCATGCAGCATTTCAACCTTTGGCTAGGTTTGACAGCTGGCTCATGTAATTTCCAATCATGGTTTGTGTGATGACTGTTCCCGCAATCAGGCGTTAGGCATTTTCTTTACCTACTCCAGTCTAGATTGGCTTTTGCAACCATAGCTGACCATAGCTCATGTCCCTAAAGAAGTCAATGTTGGATTTCAGACAGTATGAAATGCTTCTGTTCTTAAAAATACCTTGCCTGACAGATATAGCCTAAAAACATATGGGATTTTTTTCCACAGCTGTTTTCTGTAGTAAAGGTGTAGGCATTCACTAGTGACCAGAACCACCGCATCTTCCTTTCTTGAAGAGTGTAGCTGATGAGCCTCACCCCAGATTTATGTCTAGAGACATTTGCACTCAAAGTACTTATAAATTTACCCATCCTTGAATGGTCAATTTGTGCTTTGGGTTGTTCAGTCCTACCCCTTCACTCATTTGGTTGTGTTGTGTGCTGGGAGAGAAAGGACCCCCCCCAAACCTCTGGATGGGAGATATGGAAGCTGAATATTGGAATGAGAAAGACACACGAAGGGGGCACGTTTTATTGTTCAATGTTTTATTTACTGAAA
This sequence comes from Psittacus erithacus, assembly GCA_009867235.2. Taxonomy (NCBI): domain Eukaryota; kingdom Metazoa; phylum Chordata; class Aves; order Psittaciformes; family Psittacidae; genus Psittacus; species Psittacus erithacus. The sequence goes on from WYDI02035232.1 coordinate 20,949, forward strand.
AGTACCAATCAGAGCTAACTTGAACTGTTGATGAACTCACTTATGCTTTGCCTCCCATATCCAATGTACACCCTGGAAAATAAAACGCCTTAAGTTCCTGTTTTATTTTTCCATATAGCTCTTTTGTTTGGGGAAGATCATTGCTTTCCTGATTCAGGAACAGAATGGGGTGAGTGGCAAATTCTGACACAGCCTCAAATGTTTCTTTAGCGATGCTCTCCTCTTCACAAGAAAACCACACATTTTTTTCCTTTTGGGTAACCTGAAACCCAACCCAGGCAGCGAGTGGAGAACAATGGTATTTGTACAGCTTTAGTTGATATTAAACTGTTCCTATTTCTTGCGGCGATAGCTTTGTAGAAGGTTCATAGGAATCTCATCCGCCGTGCCATATGTTTCTCTTCGTAACTGTTCTTTGCTGAGTAGAAATAAATCTCATTCTTTCTTAGAAATTTCCTGGTTACTCATTTTCCATGGAAGCCCAAACATTTGCCAGAAACTGTAGAGCCACTGAATACAAAACATCCCCTTCAGCTCCTCTCCATTGTTCTTTCACTTCAGTCAGAGCTAAGACCGCTGTCTTATGCTGCTGCAGTTGCTGGATGCTTTAGAACATTCTCCTCCATCAGAAAGCCTCGCTCAGAAAAACTGAGGTGTAGGCCATGACCAGGCTGAGAGCTTTGAGCTTGTTTCTTTGCTGTTGAGGTGCAAAACGCAGGTGTTTTCTGTGTTTATAAACTCAGAACCCAAGCGTCTTGAAGAGAATAGAGATTGTGCCGTAAATATTTTTGTCCAGAACAAAGCAAATCTGTTTTCAGTCTGTAACACTGATTTCCAGTGGGCCTTTGGTCAACTCAGTAAATCATTCTGAGCTCAGTTCCCGCCAGCTGGAATGCCAAGAGAAGGGTGTTTCTTTTCTTCCTCCTGTTCTGTAATTCATTACAAACTCTGAGGCAGGAACTGATTCCTTTTCTTATGCTTTCATGTAATGCTTAACCCGAACTTTATAGAAATAATTGATTTTTCAGTCTGCAGTCTCTCTAAGAATTAACAAAATCTGCGTGTGTGGGTGAAGTGAACAGCAAAGCTATTTTATTGCATTGGAAAGTTAAAAAAGAAGAATTTCTTTAGAATGATAAGTGATTTTTTTTTTTCAAATTCAAAATTTATGTTCAAATAAATCGCGAGGAAATACAGACAATATTTTAATTAAATGCAGATGTGATTTTCAGCTTGAAAGCCAAGTCTGAATTAAAATTAGAAGAGAGTTTTCTGACTAGAGAGAGGTTTTCAGAATGTGTTTCTGGTATGGATATGGATGTCTCACTGAAACATTAGCATTATAGTTCTGTAACAGCATTTTTCAGGGGGTGATTTGGGCTCCAAAACTTGACCCAGCCGTCTCCAGCATGATTTTATCAAGGGAAGCGTTCAGTAGCAGTATGAAATACTGACCTCACTGGTGCTCAGCCCTCAGCCCTGATGGGAACTCAGAGCCTGTTCTGTTGTTGAGGGGAATTCAGAAGATGTTTCTTCGTCCTTTTGGGAAATTGCCCTTTAATCTGCTGGTGGTTTCCTGCATGTATACATAGAATCATAGAATAGTTAGGGTTGGAAAGGACCTTCAGATCATCCAGTTCCACCCCCCCTGCCATGGGCAGGAACATATGCCTGTCCTGGCAGCTCTCAAACACTGGAATGATGAGCAGATACTGTCTTCCACCAAAATGTTTGCCCATGCACTGGTGCAGTATTAGCAAGCATCTCTGTTGGGGTGGGCTGCCCGCTGTTGGGAATCCTCACTGCGAGCCATGGGTATTTCACTGCAGAAGAGATGTCCTTGGGGTGAAGGAGGGTGCATGTGTGATTGTTGGAAACCAGAAGGACTTCTGCTTAATTATTTAAAAGATGTTTTTAAAAATACATTAATTTTAGCATTTTAATTACAATCGGTTGATGTTGTGTGTGCTTAGTTCAGGATGTGTGGACTTTTAACCCATTAAAGTATCCCTTTAAGTCAGAAATGCAAAACTGGTCAAGGGATTCAAAAGGGATTATAGTAGTCGTGTTATCTCCACAGGGCCACACAAGTTGGTGTGGCCCATGTTCAGCCAAAGACAAGACCAAAACACTTAAAGAACGAATATAAGTTCCAGTTAAAGTGAAGGGACCGCAGCTCGAGCTGCTCTGGATCACTGTCATTCCACAAAAGTTATGTTGGCACCCTGTCAGTTTATACATGCTGACCCCACAGGCTTGGCTTGGTTAAACCCTGCAGTTAAAATAGGGATGTGGAGGCTTTCAGAGAACAGCCCTGCAGCATGCTTGGCAAATGGATGGATAGATAATATCCAAGAAGTATTTCTGTATCAGGGTATGTGCTTAAATGGTGTCACTAATGCAAATAATTGTCTGTTTACAACCACAGCAGGCAAGCTCTGTCTCAGCTCTCACGTTCCCTTCTGAGAGTGGATTGTGGTTTGTTTTAACTTAGCTTTCATTGCTGTTTTGAGGGAGATGTGTTCCAAAACAAGGATTTTCTCTGTGGTTCCTAAGAAGGCTGTTATCTGTGCAGGCGTATTCCTTGCTCTGAGGCGGCATTTCATGGCCTTATGTGACTCTTCCAGTGCATCTGTTAATGGTTGCTGACATACTGCAGCCTCACACACTTATCTGCTAACGAAATTGCTCAGGGTTTGTGTGCAGACACGTGTTAGAGAGCAGCGCCTGCCTTCTGATGTGTCAAAACCCCTCTTCAGAAGCAGCTCAGTGGCAAAGCCACAAGTTAGAGTTGTTTATCATCGTCAGCAGACTGAACTAACAGCTTCTGTCGTGAGAAATGTAAAGATTAAATAAGAGGGTGTAGGGGAGAAGGGTGGTCATTGTTGAGATTGTGTGTATGCATAGAAAACAGATTAGATAGCGTTTCTTTTCATATGGTACAACATGCAGGTATGGGGAATACTTTGCAGACTTGCTAATATCGCTGGTCTGGAGCCTGCAGAAATCAGCGTGGTTGGAAGGGAACGCAGGTCTTGCTGAAACACAGAACCAGCTGACCATCCTCGGGCTCCAGAGACCATTGGTTCTGGGGAAATCTCAGCTGGGTCATTGCATCTCTGAAGCCCTTCTGAGTTCTCTCTGCTGTTTCATGGGGGAAATACAGTTGCATAGGGGATTTTTTAGGTTTGTTTTCAGTCTGCCCTATTTTCTTGTGCCATGGGTAAGGCTGCAAAGCAGTGATGTGTAGAAATTGTTCACTATGTGGGAAAGATATGAGAAAATAGCTGGACCTGAGACAATGTGTTGCAGTCCTGCGACTGCATCATTTATCTTTTACTATTGATTCTACCCTTCCAGGGATTTACTGCAAAATTTCCTGTCTAACTTGCAGGAGCCAGTGTTGTAATATGCATAGTTAAAATTTACCTTACGCTTATATACATATATCACATGGTTTAAAGTTCCTGGAATACAGCAGTGCTGTTAGACATGCGCTCCATACAGTGTGCAAAGTGACACAGCATGTGAGGTTTATTTGCCTGTGTCAAGACTGACTTCATTGCCTGTCAGCAGTGCAGCACACCACAACCAACTCCAATGAAGGAGATATTTAGGAGTTACCTGCCTGAAGGGGTTTTCTTTTCCTTTCCTCCCCTGTGCCAGTGGAGGGCTTGAGCATGCCCACACTGTGGTCCTGGCAGAAGTTCTGCCATGTGCTGTTGGGGTCTGGTTTGGCTCCTCACTGGAAAGGGAGCTTGTTTCAATATGAGCACATGTTCTTTGGTGCTTTGTTGGTAGCTGGGTTTTCCTAAAGCTATTTAAACCCTTATTGGTTTTTGTGTCTACTTAAACCTCTTACAAGTACAATAGATGGGGCTGTGGACGAGAGCCAAGTGTATTTTCTACCCGTCCGTTTACCAAAACATGAAGAAGGAAGGAAGGAAGGGTAGTGGTGCTTGAAAAGTGATTATTCTAGACTCAGAGCCATAAATCTGCGCTGTCGGACTGGAGCTGACGTTTCCTTTCGGCCACGGTTGTCAGACCAAGAGGAGAGCTCTATTAATACTTTGTGTCCTAGTAGGTGAAAGGGGTTTTTCCCCCCAAAAAACGAAGTTGGTGAGGCTTAATCTATGCTGCATTGAACCCTAAGCAGGTGAATTTGCTCTTGGAAAGCAATAAAGTTCTTTTTTTCGTGCCCTTTTTTCTGCCTTAACTGATGCCCTCCAGAAACCTGGATGACTGCTGACAGTTCCCATAGTGCAAGTTCTGGCGTTAGAGGGCTGTGGCTTTATTTGGGAGCATGTAAGCCAGTTCTAAAGCCGCACTGTCTTCAGACCAGCAATATTGATGCTGGATGCAGGTTTCTGTCATCCCCACGAATAGGGCAAATAACCAATGGCTTCAGAAAGTTGAGATGCAGAGTGAAACTGTATGAAACAAAGATAAAAACAAAAGCAGCACACGCCATGCAAAAAAGAGGAGTTTGATCCATTTTGGGAAGGGAGGGTATCAATAGAGCTGTGTCTTTATGAACTATTTTGCTGATTTTGATTTCTTTTTTCCATGGGATGCTACTGCAATTGCCTACTTTCTTTTCCAAATTTCAGTGCTCCAGTCCTTTTTCCTCATGCCCCATGAAAGCCAAAAAAGTGTCATCTTTGCTGCAAATTCTATTATAGCCAGCCAAATTCTCTCTTTAAACTTGGGTTCACAGAGCAACTGTAATTCTTGCCATAAGCAGAGAAAAATCCTCCACATTTATATTTTTGCTGGAGCAGTTGGAAGAGAAGCTGGGCCTTGTTGTGGGTCCTTACCACAGGCTATATCCATCTGTGCTCAACGCATCCTCTGAACCCAGGTGCTGCAACCATACCCACATGGGACTGGTTTCCCGGCATAAGTATCAGGAGCAAAGCAAATGAACAGAGTGAATTTTAAATATAAAGTCGTATTGTCACTACATCTTTTTCAGAGATAAAGGCACAGCCAGCAAAGTTAATAAGGATAAAAGTTAAAGTGATTCTGCCGGTTAATTTAAGTGCAAATTGGATTTACTTGAAGTCTGTATAGAGAACAACTGTGGATTTCGCATTTAGCTGTGTTTAGGTTCTTTGAAACTTTGTTATCAAAGTCACAGATGCTCTTCATTTTGGTGCTACAAAGGGAGAGGATAACCAGGAGAGGGAGTAAAGGTTTGCCAACAATAAAGCTGTTGGCAAGAACTCACTCGGTGACCTTTCAGGGTGATGGGGAAGGGAGCAGACATTCTCTGTGCTGCTTTTCTCTCCCTCAGAAATGGGAGAAGAGGTGAGACGTGGAGGGTTTGCAGGCTTAGAAAAGAAAGAGAACTGTGTGTTACTTTCAGAGTTGAATTTAAAGCAGACCATGTCCATAAGGAAAAAGCCACTGCCACTGAAAAAACCCCCAGAACCAACCAACAAACCCAACAAGCAAAACCCAAACCCAACAAACCAACCAAAAACCACAAAGCTACGCAAACTATAACAACCTGGGGCATCATAGAATCATAGAACAGTTAGGGTTGGAAAGGACCTTAAGATCATCCAAGTTCCAACACCCCTGCCATGGGCAGGGACACCTCACACTAAACCATGACACCCAAGGCTCTGTCCAACCTGGCCTTGAACACCGCC
>WYDI02035233.1:1873-15835 GCA_009867235.2 Psittacus erithacus
ATTGGGTTCACATAACAGAAGAACTTAATTCATCTGAGATTTGGTACTTCATTGCATTCCCCTCACTATCACTTCTAAGCTGGAGAATTAAAGATTATATTCATTTAGTTTTAGAGTTTTATCATTGCTTAGGATGCAAACACGATAATAGTTGATTCACAAGAACAGAAACACAGGAGCATATGCAGACTGTAGATTCTGCAATCCTATAACTTAAACACAAATGCAAACCTTTCCTTTGAAACAGTTTAAAATATTCTCGATTAAGTAAAACATTTTAACTTTGTCCTTTGATTATTTTTTCATTAAAATATGAACACAAGCAAAAATTAAGAGGCGTTTCAAAATAAATAATTATTTTTCTTCTGAAAATATTGAAACAAAACTAACATTCTTCAATATTTTTGAAAACAAAATTGAAATGTTCATCAGGCAAGTTCTGACTGTGATGTAATGACACTTCTAAACCAATAATTTCATATCTGTTGGTTTAAAAATAGCTGTTATTCCTGGATTTTCATTTATTCTTGGTAGAACTAAAGGCAAATAATCAAGAATCAGACTCATCTGGTACAAATTGTCAAAATTCCATGGGAATTAATATAAATGCAAACAGGCAAGCAAACAATAACTTAGAATCTAACTATTAACTTTGATTAAAACCGCTCTGTTTGGCAGTTTATGTCCAGCCAATTCGCAGGGAAATTAACTATTTCCTGAAAATCATATTGGAGATCCTTTGATATAAAATATAAAAACTGAAAAAATTATTTTAACTCCCTTCTGCAGTAAGCATCACTTTCATTTATATCTATTTTTAAATCCATTCTTATCACTTCGCAGATCTTATCATTTCTATCACCATTTGAAAAAATCCTAGGATTTCGGGGCCTCTCATTCAAACCTGCACTTTAAAAACAGTAGCTTTGGCTTGGAGAGTACATAAACTGGGTTTTAAAAGGCACTCAAAAAATAAGTACTCTGTTCATCCTATCCAGCTATCTGAGCAAGAAACATAGTGAGACAGACAATACAGCAGCAAAACCAGAGTTTAAAGCTGCTTAAATCATTTAGGATCAGATTTTATTATTTTTTCCTATGCCATATCAATTATCCCCATAAGTGCTTATATGAGAATTAAAAATACTGTTTATAATAGTATATAAAATGCTTTTAAAACTCAGGGTCTCAAAACAAACTTCAATTCTACAAAGACAGTCTTGACACATCCTTAAAGGTGTTATTCTCACATTTAAAGTGTGAAGGAATAATGCATGGATCAAAAAGAAGTCTAATTATTACATGAGCTCTGAAGAGAACTCGCTCATCAGATGATTAGCATCTTTGGAAATACATCCAAACATTTGTTAGTTTTCTGAAGATTAAAAAGGGAAATCACCACCTGTAAAGAAACAAGCTTGTTTAGATTTGCTATCTATATGGTAATTGAACCAGATATTATAGCAACAGCAAAAACACAAGGCATTAAAGAAATTCTTACTCATTGACAATGCAAATTACTTTTCAATTTCCTGACCTTATAGCACAAGAGGATGAGCACTGTCAGTAGATTACCATATCATAATCTCATGGAATTAGGTTAAATACCCAATTACAAACACTCTGCATGGCAAAAGACTAAAAAGGAAATGCGCTGTGTATTCCAAAAGTAGTAAGCTGACTTTTTAAACACAGCAAGAAAAAGACAGATATAAATTTTTGGGTTACAAAGCTACTGGATAGTTTTAAGATGTATACATCTCTTGAGCAAAATGAATTTCTGACATCAAATATCTGCATGGCAGAATTTACACTAGTTTTCAATTACACTTAAACATATACAAATTGCACACACATTCATTCATTCTAAAGATCTTTTCAAAGAGCCTTTTTTTGTATGTACCAGTTGTGTCTGTCTGATGGTAACATGTTATTTTCTATGTCACCAATGACGACAGCTCATGAGCACCCCTGCATTGGGTCTGGCTAGGATGTAGTTAATCTTCTTTGTAGCAGCCCCTATGGCGCTGTTTTGGATTTGTGACTAAAGCAATACTGTTAATACACCAGTGTTTCTGCTACTACTGAGCAGTCCAAGCACCAAATCAACTTTTCTCCCTCCTCACTCTTCTCCCCCACCCCCCAGCAAGAAGGCTGAGGATACACAAGGATTTGGGAGTGGACACCTGACCCCAGCTGACCAAAAGGATATCCCACACCACAAAATGTGAAGAACTGAGCAGGGGTTGTTGCTCTGGAAAGTAGCCATTGTATTTATTATAGTTGCAATTGAGTTTGAGGTCTTAGTGAATGGCTAAAATCCATAGAAAAGTAAGCTTTATAGCATATACAAATATTTCACAAAGAAATCCTTCCAAATTAACCTAGTGCAGGGGAAGGGTTGGAGGTAGGGGGTGTGAAGACAGACATACATGTGCATATCTTAATATATACTACAAATATAAAAACATATGCATCGTCCCACTCAAATTCCTATGGGAGATTGTAACATTTAATATAATGACTACTACAGGAGAGAAGACTAGCTTTTAAATCCCCTTTTCCTATTTTTTTTTGATGCTACAAGAGGGCTGTCCCACCTGAACTGGATGTTTATCCTTTAAACTCATCTATTAAATTAGCTTAATTCATATGAAAAATAAAGCATTCGTTACACTGAAGAGGCATGCTGCCCACATGCACCTGGGAGTGTAAAGACTTACAAGCGGCCTAGTGCTGAGCGTCATGTCCCTTTTTAGTATTTTGCAATAGCCTGATGAATGAGACCATGGTCTGCTGTAAAGCTCGGTAAAGTCTCAAGGTATCACTTACTTTGCATGGTGCTTTTCTGGTTCATTTTTCATTGTATACACTTATTTCTTCCTGTATTATACTTAAGACTGAAAACTGTTAGTATTTGTTCAGCACTCAGACCAGTGGTGACCTGGCTCACAAGCAGAGCTCCTTATAGTGATACTGTAGAGTACAGAGATACATCATAATAATTATAAAATACTATAGATAGCAATATGCTTAAGGTTTCAGTATAGGCAATAAGAAGGCTAGGTATTTAAATAATGATAATATATGTTTTAAGTTTTCTGAAGTACTCAGTTTTATTTCTAAAGATTTTATAAGTTCAGATTTGACCAAGAAATCCATTTAACATTAAGCAGGTAGACTGTGTGAGGAGAAGAACAAATGGAGATTAAAAGAATAAAGAAACTACTTGTAAGCTTGTTACTGGGAATACAAGGAACATAAAAGCTTATGAAGCAGATAAACATTCAACATCCAACTGGAATATAAATGAACCCTTGGTTCTCCATTGTGTTCATTCCTCTACTATTGCCCCTCCACATTACTCTATGCACTGCTTATTCAGTGTTTTGCTTGTACTGGATTCTCATAAGCCAAATATACTAAAAAAACCTTAATCTTTCCCAGTGCAATCTATATGCACCTGTTGTTAGCAATTATACTAAACTTTAAAGGAAATCTAGAGTACCACTGGTGTAAACTGTTAATGTACACAGCAGTTCTTCTCCTTTCTTTGACCACCAAAGCAAGTAGTATAGTTCAAACAAACTAAAGCAAATCTATAACTACAACAGTTGAGAAAAACAAACAAACAAATGAGCAAACAAAGGACCCACAAAACCAAAAACTATTAGGACAATTTCTTTCTGGACTCAGCCACTCATCGTACATGCACGCCTGGTTGAATAATTATAAACCAAGCAGTCAGCAGAAGATGGGTACTGAGGCCAATTAGAGAAAATATTCAATTATTCAGTCATAACAATTACAGCTTGCATGTAATTAATATTGGCTATTGTTTTTCACAGGTGCAAGAAAGACTTAATGTGTCAATAATCACTTTCTGGCAGATCTCCCCTGAGCACCTAATCCAGGCTCATGGAAAACAGTTCTCCAGGCCATAAGCAAGGGATCCCCTCCCACATCCTCATCTCCAGAGATCAGCATCTTGTGGGAGAAAGACATGTGTCCCAACAGGTAAGCAGAGATACAGCCTCAGAGCCTGTTCCCTAAAAGTCCTGCTTCTGAGGGAAATAAGGTCTGGAAATGAGCACAGGAAGAAACAACAAGAACTCTAATTAGTAACTGGGACAAAAGACCCGTCCACGTTTGGCCATTTAAATGGAATTTGGAGAAACTATGCTAAATTTGGCTAAGAATAAACTATTCTTAAGTAACTTTGGTATTTCAAATTTTGCTTTTATTTTAGACCAGTACAAATTCAGAAACAGTGAATTAACTTTGATAGCTTAATAAAACTTAAGTGAAAGTTTTTTTTACATTACAAGTAGTAAGAATATTTTTTTGCTTGTTTGGTAATTCAAACTAGTGGAGGTTTTTTGTTGTTTGTTTTATAAAAATAAAAATCAAGATGCTTGAGGATTAAATGGTATTTCCTTAGTGTGCCATGACTCCTCATAAGAGCTTTATATTAGATCCTTACCTTTATTTTCCTGTGAACAAATTATATTTCATGTAATGTTCCCTCGAGCTAACAGGGAAAAAGTTATTCAACATGAATAAAGAATTCAACATGAATAAAGAAACAGCTAATGACTCCTCATTCCCCAAACAAAAAACATAATTCTCGGCAAAGAATACAGGGCCCATCAACGCATCCAACATGGAGGGAAAAAAAAAAACCCAGATGACAACCTAAACTAGAATTTAAGGAAAATAAAAGTTTTCTATAAGAAATAATTGATTTTCAAGAAGCCACATTTCCAGAGGAAAAATTCACAACAGACCATTAAAAGTTTGAGAAGTTTGTCATTAAAAAAACCATCACCCAGAAGTAAGCGTATTTCTCAAGAGACTTGTAATCTTTATTGTTTCAGTACAGAGACACAAATGAAACACACTGTATTCCCCTCTGCAGCTCAGACTACTCGTTTGTCTTCTTATTGGTTTCTGTTTTGAGATATTCAGAATATACATGATCTTCCAACTCACAAACCCCATATTTCCCAAAGGCAAGGAGAAAAAAACCCACAAACCCATGCAACCAAAGAACACATAATTTTTTCAAGGCATACATCTTTTGAATGCCTACTAGCTGTAGAAGTCATATGTGCATTAGAAATAGCCTTAGAGAAATCTCTTTTCCTTGCTACATTTTATGTACCAGATATTATATTTTGTTTGAAGTTTCCTACTTGCAACCAGACATTATATAGACTTCTGAGGCTAGCACGACTTCCTTGCGTCTCCCTGTAACACTGCACTGGTGTACTACCAAAAAGTGGCACTACAATTGGCAGTACATGGATTTGTAATACAAGGTGAAAGACAGTAACCATGAGACAGCTTGTTTTACTTCTAACATACAGCCATATGCTTATGTGTATACACTTAAGAATTCAGAAGGTATTGCAGACACAGGAAATGCGGTAGGCAAGTTCTACATACAAGTAATGCTCACTGAGAAAGACACATTCTATTTCAGTATGAGGTTACATAATCCCAAAACTGTCCCAAAACTGTATCAAATGTAGGAAAGACACCTGGGAGATTTACCAAGTCACCTCTCAGGTGGCCTATCACAAGCCAAACTCTCCCATACACACTCCACATTTCCTCAATGTATAGGTGAAAATAGTGTGACAATTGTACACTAAGACATCCAAAAGATAATAATTAACAGAATTAAGTTTGTTTCTGCAAATTTAATAACACCTCTTGAACAGACACAATTTTGATTTTAGATAGAGTTGCATTATCTAACATGAAACTATTTAGTTCTTACCCTTATCATTTAATGGGTGACTTCATGCCTTATTAACTGTGTGCTATTAAATTGTGAATTGGGGAAAAATTATCAGCTCCCTCATGAGCTCTTTGGTAGCATGCATCATACTAGTATCAGAGTGCTTCCCAATTCTAATTATTTTCCACAGGCCTTCATTAAGACACGGATCTACTGTTATCCCCATTTAACAGAATGGGAGTTAAGACAATGAAGTAGAAGGTCAAAGTATCTGCTAATTTTGGATACCTAATTTAAGGCAGAAGGGATATTATTATTTACTACTGAACACCACTTCTAGGCCTGAATCAGAGCTCTCATTAATGAATTTAAAGGGCTCAAGGTCTGAGCTAAGGACCACAAAGATTACCTCTTTCCCCATTCTCTTGCTTACCTCATCCTATTCTGACCAGCCAAGATTGCTAAGAGTTTTTATCTGGCCAGCTATCACTCCATTTTTCCCTCATGAGCTTCTTCTGTTCTAAGTTTCCTATATTCCTTCTAAGCTTTTCCTTTTATGCCTTGTCACAAATGGGCTTCTGAATTCCTCTGTCTGTCTGTCACCATCTAATGCAATTCTTTTTCCTCTGTTCTACCTCTGTTTCATTAAAGAAAGGTAGAACATAGTTCATCAGTTCTTTTCCTTGTATTTCAGGTCCATTATGAGACTTATCTTCCTTCTCCTTGCAGGACTGATTCTAGTCTCTTATCCTTTGCCCCTAATCTCTCTTTAAGTGTGTGCATTAATAAAAGTTTTCACTTATTTTTCATTGGTAATAGATGCTACAATGGAATATGTTAGGCATACCTGGCAAGAACTGACAATTACTACCTTCATTAGTTTCAAGCACAAGGAAACCAAATGACTCTAACATGGGATATCATGTGCCAAAGAGATCACACAGATATCTGCAGCCTTAAAGGACTAATGTCTTTAGTAGAAAAAATAGTGGCTTGTTTAAAATATTTATGCTTCACAAAGAATCAAGAGAAAAGATACCTATAAAAGCATCATCAATATTTGTAACAGCCTTTGCAAGTTTTATGGCAAATATATCTAGATGTGCAAATAGTCTCATTTGTAAGCATATTAAGGCAATGAGGAGTTATGCATTCTTTGTTGGATCGCAAAGAAGTAATAAAACAAAGATAAGCATACTTTCAAAGCAAATATTCCCACAGCTAAGTACAAACTGTAAGTTACAACAGCATAATCAACTGTTAGAGAAAGTCTTACATCAAATATAAAGCCTGCAAAACTGAATTTCTTTACAACTATATTTAAGTAACAACTCTTATTAGTGTAGGAGATGACAGACACCTCTGCCCCACAACCTTAAAATGAAGACACATGGCCTTGAATATATCCCACAGTTCGATTAGCAACATCATAGTGATAGCCAAGACTATGGCAAAAAAATCCCAGAGGCATGCTGGTGGCATGTTAATGCTTTAACTTAGGGTGAATCTGTAGTGGCAGAATCCATTAAGCTAAAGTTCATCAGCCTGTTCTAATTTCAGACAGTACCGTAAGATATTCTTACTGTAGTAGTGAGAGACTTAACAGGGTCATTCCCCACAACCAGTCCACCTTTCCAACAATTCAAGACCAGCATTAAACACTGCTGAAAGTGTTTATTCCTTTTTATAGACTAATTTTAGGATTCAACCATACTTTGAAAACCATAACCTGTAATTTAGGCCATGGGATCAACAGCACAAAGTGTGACAAAGACTGACATTTTCTTCTTATCGCTGGTATTACTACAATGATGCAGGTATAATCCCAAAGCTCTAACAGACCCCCTACACAATGCTTTTTCTTTATGAAGACAAACTATTAACTTAAGATAAATCTGCCTTTTGTAGTCTATACCTTCGCATGATAATTTCTTTTCCTTAGGCATAACAAGAATGCAACTCCTATTACTAGAAAAACAAACAAACATATAAAACCAAACTATAGTTTACCAGTAGGAAGAGTAACATAAGAAACAGTAAGTGTTTACCTGGCTTTAGGGAGTTGCTCAAAACCATATCTGAAGGCTTGACAATGACTTATCAGAATCCTCACATCTAAGAAAAGTAGTTCTAAATCAGTCTAAACCAGAAAACCCTGTTCTCATCTTTCCTTTCGTATTTCTATATCAATATGCAAGCTTATAGCGCGGTCTTGGCATTAGGTAGTTGATTGAGCACTCAAGATGCCTTTAGATGATTACTGCAGATAGTCCAGAAAAAATAAACATATAAAAAAACCACCACCACCTCCCCTCCCCCCAAAAAAACAAAAAACAAAACAAAACAAGAAAAAAACACAAAAAAACAAACACAAAAAACAAACCACCCCCAGGCCCAGAATTAGAAGCACCTGGTGCTGTCAAAATTCATTCTCTTTCTCAATGGCCTGGCTTGCATCTCTCCATACATGAGATTATTCAGTAATATACAACAATGTTAGAGAAAAGTAAGTGTCTATAACAACTAAGGGTCAAAATCTGATCTTATTTACAACAATGTAAATATCTATGATACTGAGTAAGAGCAAAACACAGATAGAAATATTAACTTGTTGTCTGTTAAATTAAATATTACTGTGAATCAACGAAAATCCTCTCTGTTTCACAAAATCTTTGTTCATATTTCCAAATTTGTGACTTTAAAAGAGATGCATATTTTAGGAATAATATTTTTTGCATTAACTAAAATGGCATCTTAGAATCATTATAATACTTGATTATCAGGATAAAGGTGACATAATGAACTTGAATTGTTAAGGATTGTTTGAAACAGGGCTGTTACAGTGTTTTCCTTTCCCACCTGCCTCACAGCTGCATCACATGAGCAGGTGCCTAATTTACTATCACAATTAATTTTCTCCTGTGCTAGAGATTTTTTTAATAGTAATACATGTAGAAAGGAAAATTAATAAATACACTGTATTTCACTCCTCTAAAATTACTGTCTTATATTTAAATCAAGAAACAGTGCGAAATGCACAATTTAAGCAGGATCTCTGTATTAAGCACTGTAAAAAAATCAGGTCAACCCTTTCATGATCCTATTTTTAGGTTTAGCTTTGCCTATTTTAAATTATTTACTTTTCTTTTTAACTAGGAAAAAAATTGCATTAATTGGGATAAGTGCTAAAAATCCAGCAAACCCAAACCACAGAATTTGTAACAATTATTCCCATGTATTCACCTCCAGCACTCTAAACCAAACAGAACAAAATGTGGGAAAAACATTATCTATTTTACTAAACATACTCTATCTCCTCACATGCAAATAGACAAGTTATTCACTGAGAACAGGGAAATACCAGTTTGTTATCCACTAAGGATGCTTAATATCATGTTACGAAGTGAGCGTTCTCATTTTCCAAAGCTGCTATGCTTTGTAATGTAAATGCACCAATGAAAAGAGGGTCTCATGACTGCAGATGAATTGCACTACACGAGTGAAAATAACTATTGCTGTTCGAACAAATGAATTTGGTGACATCAGCACTAATGATAAATATAAGCAGCTGGTGCAGGTGTTCTCAGACATTAGGACATATTTCTTTACTATTTCAATTTTACTAATTTCTCTGCGTAATGTCTTGCATAGTCATGCGCAATGAGAAGATATGAATAAGACTGTAGGTTCTGAAGAAGCTAGCTACTCTTAAGTATAGCAAAGACAGAATTTTCAACTGAAATATTATGAAATAATATTTATTATTATTATTTACATAGAAATAGATATAATGAGAAAGTTTGAGTGAGAGTTTGAGGAGGCAAAAATAAAAGATGTACCTTTAGAAATATAAATACTGATGATATGAATGGGAAAGAGTAACTGTAAGAAACAATTTCCTATGCCATATACATTATATAATTTAACTACTAGGGTGGATCATATCTGGTGGTGTTTGCTGTATTAAATACAGCAATATTCTGACTATCAGTGTACATCCATGGAAGAAAAAAGAAAGAAAAAAAAAAAACAAACCCACAAATTCTACATTCCTAATATGATAAATAACTGGATTTAAAAAACATTTTACTTTATTGTGCATATAGTTTTGAACTACAGTTCAAAATTATTATGTTAATATTTGATGTCCGTAATACATTAGGAAGAGAGACTGGGATCTATAAATCAATGCCTGACAAAGAAATATGTCCAATTCCATCCTCTTCCTGGCCTTTTCAGACTAGAGTCCTCCCTTGGCATGCACACAAGAAGAATGTACAAGCCCAGTGATTGTCAAGATTATACATTTAAATCTTAATTACAAATACTGATACTTCATCACAGTCTAATTCAGAAATTAACTTTAATATTTCATTCAAGACAACAGTTTGGTTTGTTTGGGTTTTTTTTTAATTGTTCCAGATACATTATGTACTTAGATCCACACACAGCAGAAATGAGAAATCTGTTTTCTAGATCATTCTCTGTAGATTTTTTTTCTATTTACTATGAAAGAATTGTTTTATTTTTTGTTTCAGACTAGTATGCAGTGATGAAAGCACTACTCTGCTTTTGTATCCCCACCTAGCAGAATTCATATATCTATATGAAATGATTTCTGTTTTCATTTCCTTTGTCCTGCTTACCAAATATATTTTCTATCAACTCCTATTTCATCTTCTATTGCAAAATGTCATCATAGATCCCACATGTCTACCCATATTTAGACATCTGCAGACAAATATGCAATGAAGTTTTTTTTCTTTCACTGGAATTTGTAATGCTTGGTAATAAGAACGTTCCACAGATACTGCTTGGTTTTGACATAGCCTTGACAATGGCAAACGCTTCTGATGAAAGTCTGCTTGGTTTCCTTCAAATTTACATAGCTGTACTTTTGGTAGATCATTTTATAAGCATTAATTTCAATTGCAAGCTAAAAGGAAAGTATTTTTAAGAAGTACACAGAGAAGGAGTAAGAAACATGTCTGGAATACTGGTCATGAGCAAGTGGCAATGCAATCCAAACCAATGAAGAAAGAAATGGAGAAAATAATGTTCAGGCATGAAGATAAAGAACCTAACTTTCTGTCGATAAATTTGAGGCAAGACATCCACGACAGTGGAAAAAGGATCACATAACTTTGGCAAAGGTTCAAGTATTTCATGCAACTTGCAAAACAAATGTTACAATTGCATTGGAGCCTGTGGTCAGAAACTGTTAAATTCAGACCTGAGCCTGTCCAATCTTAAGAGTTAGCTCTGAGATTAAACAAAACATATACAAATACATGCAAACTAAAATTTAGGAAGCCTGGAAGCTGGTCCAAAACAAGCTTCTAGACGTTTATTTTTTAAAACACCTTTTTTTTTTTAATATATATATAGGAGAATATCTGATTGCTTAAGATATTTACTTAATGTATGGCTCCCTTATTGAGGAGCTAGTATTTCCTCTAATGAAAGATGAAGTTGATTCAAATTTTACCTGAAAAGAAATTAGTCTATTTATATAATTATTAATTGATGGGAAGACATTACTGTAGTTATGATTATGCATACTTGACAGAGATTTACTCTTTCAAAATCATTTATTTTCATATTGCCAATTTTTTCCCTTCTTTGTGGGAAAAAGCAGAGATGTGGGAGCATGGGCATTTAAGGTATTTGCTCTGAGAATTTTATTTTTCACCACTTTTTATGGACAAATCTCATTTGTAAAAATCTTAATGTTTTTATTAAAAGTATTTTGGCCTGATCCTGCAAGTAGCAAAAAGAGTGGAATGCAAATAATTCCATTGTCACTATATATTTCAAGTCACAAAAAAATTGCTTCTTTTCAACATTTCTTGAGACCAGGAAAGAAATAATTTATGTGGTTTTGTTTCAGTTGTTTTAGTTTCATAGTTTTCTTTTTTATCAGACTCCATGTATATAACAGTCTTGTAAACTACATTCACAGTGTAGCTGAAAGAGAGAGAGAGAGGATGGTTTCCTCTCTTTGGAAGTAAAAAACTTTATTTCTTAGGATTTTGAGGGTTGTTTCTGTTTTGTTTTGGGTTTGTTTGGGTTTTTTTTTCTTCCTTATTTCACAGATGTAAAGGTTAAACTACCTAGTGCAGAAACATTGCAACTTTTTCTCCTTTTTTATAATAAAAATTTTAATGGATACAATTATGCCATTCTATTCGGTAATTATATTTGGAGTCAGCTAGTTTAAATAGTCACTGGAGTTCTCTCTCCATAGGAATTTATGCAGTGTTGTTATATTAAGTCTATGGATATAGTGCATGTAACAAAATCATTGATTGTCACTATATATGATCCCAACCAAGAGTCATGAAGGGAAACAAATTTTAATGCTTATAGGTGGCGCTTCTTCTAGTCTTGCAACTCCTGCTGTGGAAAAAATGTTTAGAGGAACCATTTCACCTGGCTAGATCCATTGGAGGACTTAAAAATAAAATCCAAGCAGCAGGCTACAAAATCATTTAGGATGCTAGAGAACCCATGGTTCTCTGCAATGAGTGCAACCTGAAGTATAAGTTACACAAAGACATATAGTATCCTTCTCTAAATAGCAAGTACATTTTGGACAAGGAGAGAGCTTTCTGATTACTTTGGCATGTGATCGGCACAGTACAAATTTAACTGTACTAAATTGCAGGCTTCCACTACAAAGGATGGCACTCTTCCTCAACACCCTGTCATTATAGTCCGTCCACCTCAAGTTGAGTCTGGCAATGCTGCAACTGTTGATTCAACCAACTGAAACTAGACAGGTACAAAAGGAGGTTGTAGTGAGGTGGGTGTTGGTCTCTTTTCCCAAGTTACAAGTGATAGGACGAGAAGAAATGGCCTGAAGTTACACCAGGAAGGTTTCAATTGCATACTGAGGAAAATTTCTTCACTGAAAGGCTTGTCAAGGACAGGAACAGGCTGCCCAGGGAAGTGGTTGAGCCAGCATGCCTGCAGGTATCTAAAAGATGTGTAGATGTGGCACTTAGGGACATGGTTTAGTAGTGGACTTAGCAGTGTTAGGTTTACATTTGGACTCAATGATTTTACAGGTCTTTTCCAATCTAAATGGTTCTATGATTCTGTTATTCAGAAATATATCCACAAAGGTCCTGTTCTGTTATTATTTTAAGCTTCCTCAAAGCCTTCCCTGTGCGCATTTTCTTAAAAACAATTTTTGTGTTTGACACTCTTCCTAGCCTGCCAGTGGGCAGGAAGCTTTTTGAGGTTCCCAGTTACTTGGATAACATTTACCACATTGTGGACTCCACCTTCAGCTAAAGAGAAGATAGCAGAAAATCTCCATAGCTTCCCAAATGAAAAAGAAAAGCTAGCATAAAGTGTTAGGAATGAGTCATTTGTGAACTTTCAAGTAACTTACAACTTTTTTCAAATGGAATCTTCTACTACATTCCTCGGCACACAGGATTTACAGTCTCCATTATGTTTCACTACACATCACATGCATAATGCAGGCATACATACAAATACTTCAAAAATGGAACCTACATTAGGCAACCAGATATCTAACGCTGTATATGTAATTCCATCTCAGGTGAGGCACAAACACACATACACACACACAAACTCTCTTTTAACAATGAGGAAATGTTGCACCATAGCTGTATATGTTTACAGATACTCTGGCAGAATACACAACACAGCCAAGACTTCCTGGCTTTCCCTGATTTCATGACATAGCCACTTTTATGTGGATTTTATAAATCCATCATAATTATCACATCATGCTAACCCCTGGTGGAATATCCAAGTTGAAAAAAGGAAAGAGTAAGGATTACTACATAAGTAATTATACAAAGGGATTTCGTTGACTGACAAATCCTTCACTGGCTATTGTTATGGCCCTCTGTCAAAGAAGCAATAAAAATCAACACATTTTAAAAAATATAGAAATAAATAAACCCAAAGCACCACAGTGAAAAATTCTTCTCTAAGGCTGTGCAGGTTAAGAACCTTGTAAACAACTTGGTGTGGTCACCCTGGTAGTAATTCTAGCCAGAGAAATCATGCCTCAGTTTTCTTCTTTTCTTAAGAGGGACATAAGCTAAACTCTACTGAGTTACTGGCAAGCAGGAAAAGGGAATGTGGAAGTACTTTACATAATTGTCATGGGTTCAGCAGTAGCAGTCATTTTTTCTCCTTCTTAGTGGCTGGTGCAGCACTGTGTTTCTAACTTT
>WYDI02035234.1:0-23258 GCA_009867235.2 Psittacus erithacus
CCTTCTCTTGTCCAGGCTGCCTCAGCCCAGCTCTCTCAGCCTGGCTCCAGAGCAGAGCTGCTCCAGCCCTCGCAGCAGCTCCGTGGCCTCCTCTGTACAGAAGAAAGCTTACCCTGCCTGGAGCTGAGGAGAATATCTCAATCGTTGTTGCTCTTGTGATGCAGACCCCTTTTTCAAGGTGGGATTCGTGTCCTCTAATTCAGACATTTCCAGAGTGGATGCTTGCAGCCATTGGATCCATTTATATCCATTGGACAGAATTATGAGCCTCTAGGATGAGACTCAATTGGCCAGCCATAGGCGTTGGTTTTGGAATGGGAAGAACTGGCTTGTAGTGCTTAAATTTATTTGGTGATACGGATCTTGGTGACTGTCCCAAGGCCTTGCTGGAGGTTTGTGATTGATCAGGTGCCCCTTTCCTCACTTGGTGTATTAACTGCTAAAGCATTTCAGTTTTCTGTTCACTCAAAAAGTCTTGAATGTATGTATGTGCTATAACTAAGATGGTTAAGTCATCTGCAGCAAATAAGTTCTTCTTCAGTGAAGCCTTGCAAAAGTCTGTGTTACTGGAGCCGCAGATTTTGGCTCTTTTATTCCCTTTATTTCCCATAGCCAAAGCATCCTGGGAGACTGCTAACAGTGAAACAGTTGCATTCTTATAGTGTCCATGCATGAGCACTCTAAAGCCATTGAGAGGCTCACAGATAATGACTTGATTTTATTTGCCATCCTGGGCTTGTTTATTCATCACCTTATTGTAGGCTGGCCAGCCTCAACTCTTTCATTAAGGAAGAGCAGTGAGCCTGAGTACCAATAATTGGAAAGGATATGTAAAATAGGCCCAATGCCACATTTATCATCTCAGGGGGTGCTCTGTGAAATGTTGGCATCTGGGATTTTGCAGCTCTCCAACAGAGCCACGACTTTGAGAGCGTGGCTTGAGGAATGGCAAAGAGATCAGCTTTGGGATAACTGCTTCTCAGGCAGACATAATGTTTCTTGTCGTGTATTAAGAGATGTCGCATTTCTCTGTCTACCTTGTAATTTGGGGGGTCTCCAGGCAGTTGAGGGAGGTTGGGAAGAGGTGTCCTCTGCTCCTCAGCAGTAGGGCTTTTTTGATGGATGAAGTGATTTGTTCACAGTCCCATTTTGTTCATGGATGGAGTTGGGTCCCTTGGGCTTCCTCATCCCTGGACCACACTGTCTCTGCTCTGGATGTTCTAGAAGGGAACAAAGTCCATTAAAAAGGTATTTTGGAAATGTCCAGTTCCTTCAAAATCCTTTGTGATAAAATGAAGCAAAATAAAAGGCTGGGGCTGTGATAAATGAGTGCTCTGACATTATTTTTACAGGCCCTGTAAAAGTAATTTCCTGATAAAGTCTGCAGATAAAACACAGTGGAGCAGTTAGACCTGTGATGCATCGGAGAGAAACGAGCTGACAGGGAGGGAAGGCTGCAGCTCTAACGCTGCCTCCCCCATGCTGGGGTCTTGAAGCTTCTCTGGGTTTAGAAAAGGGAGATCTGGATGGTATTTTGTTTAACAGATGCTATTGCAAGGTTTCCAGCACTGCATGTGAATGAACCTTCCAGTGGGGCTGTGGGAACAGTGGAGACGGTGAGTCTCTCTGTGTTGGCACGTGGCAGAGTGAGATTATGGGTAATAAGATTATGAGGTACAGGAGGACTTGTTGCATCCATAACTAGCATCTGCAATGCTTATATAATTAAAGTGCTGTTGCCTAATTCTGGAGAAGAATTTGCCACCCCAGAGACATTGCTGCCTGTAAGGGATGGAGGTTATATACTGAGCTGCCTAAAAATCTCAGCTTCCATGAGCTCTGTGGAATGATTCCTTCCCATAAGAGTACCAAGGAAGGCTGGAGAAAAGGAGATACGTGCCTGGACTCACCAAGCAGGTGAGAGCAAAAAGCAGGAATAAAATCTGAGAATATATAGAAAGCCTCATGGGTAGAGGGAAATATGTCATGATCTAAAATGGAAGTATCTGAGTAGACAAGAAGAGAGCCAGTGGCTGACCTGGAAATGTCCTGACCATATCAGATGTCCTGGGGTGAAGAAGTCCTTGAGGTTATTGAGCAGCCCATCCCAATGCCACAAGCCCAGATGAATGCAAAAGCAGGAAGCAATGAAGCAGAGGGGATGCACTTTTAGCTTTTCATGTCAGATGCTTCTGACTTTTAGTGAGATGGGGAGTGGTTGTGATCAGGGTAAAAAGTTGCTTGAGCATTGGAGTGATTTTAACCTGAGATGGATAACCATATCTGCCCATCTGCTCACAGACTCTGTTTTAGAGGCTTAGCCAGTGAAATCTCTGGACCTGGCTCTTCTCTAATACGTTAACTCCACAGAGTTGCAGGCATTACGGCTGAAAATTTCCCTGATCATCTGAGTTGCATGGTGTAGATGAGGGAAACAGCAATTTTTGTGCCAAGCTTCTACCTTGTGGTTAAGCTGTGATCTTTCAGTGAGAAATGAACCAACCTCTGATTTTGGCTCAAATATCTCAAGTAGAGCCAGCTTCTATGCCTGGCTGTTTTTTACACTGATTGCAAAAGAAAGCCCATTCCTTATTCTATGTTGAATTTGTCTATTTTCAGGTTGCATTCATGGGGTTGGGTTGTTTCTTGTCTTGCCGAGCTGAAAAGTCAACTGGTAGCCACCTTATGGGAATAAATGTTGATTTACAGCTTCATATTTAAGCAGGTTATTTGAGTGTAAGGCAGGGAATTGGACTTAGACTTGATGCAGCTGGATGCTAAGTGTTTCATAGGGCAGACAGCTCAGTGCTCCTTTGTGAACTCCCAAATGGATCTTTACCCTCCACCACCCCTGCCTCAAACCCCCTCTTCTGATCTACTTTTTTCCCCTCTCCTATGTATGTCTGGCTCCATAGGCAGCAAATAATGAGAGATTCCCATTGCACACCGTCATTTTCTGGTCCTGAGAACTGGAGACCTGTAGCAATAATTGCAATAAATAAACCCTCCTGTTTTCTTCATAAAACTGTCCGGGGAGGTTTCTTAATTCAGTTTGTCATGAGTCACTTTAACTCCATCATGACCACGCTGATGAATGTTTGAGCAGGTAAGGGTCTCGCAGAGTTTGCCTGATAAATGCTTGCTGCAGAGAGCTCACTGCTTGTCTGTAAATACTTGTGCTCTAGGGATGGAACTGGGTTTGCAAGATTGCTTGGGAACAGAATGGGAACAATCAGATTTGGCTGATTTTCTGTAAGTGAGAGAAGATTTATTTTTAATTATTGCTGTGTGTGTTTCAGCAATGGCTTGAGGCCTCAGCTCTGCTCGGCTCAGAAGAGAAAAGAAAGAGGGCTAATGTCAGGTCCTTCACTGTGGGGGAGGATTGAGTGGTGTGGATGGGGGAGGCACGATGCAGAGCCTTGAATCTGAAGTGGAGCAAGAACAAGCACAGGAAGCAAGAAGGCAGTAGTGGTCTGATGAGAGGTTCTGGGGGGTTTTGGTAGTCTTTAGGGACGAGAGAGACACATAGGAGCCTCAGCTGAGATTTCTGTGTGGAAGGAAAGGAAGGGTGTCAGGACTGCGAATGGGGCTCCCCAGCCTCAAGGGTTGAGGTGTTTGCGCTACACATTGCTCAGCCAACATAATCAACTTCTAATATTATCACTAGGACACTGCTTTAATTAACAGTGTTGGGTGAACCCCTTTTGGGGCATGAGCAGGGCTGTTGCATCCTTGTGATGTTGGACAGGCAGCAAGAGAGTCCTCAAGTACAAAATGAAAGAGCACAAGTGCTTTTTGCGGTGTGATGGGTTTGTTCTCCCACTGCCATGAAAGCAGAGTTATTTCTGGTCTCAAAGTGTTGGCTGCTAAAGTCCCTAAGTCTACTGAAAGCATAGCAAGAGCTGGTCAAAACAGTTAATCACAGCTCTTTAAAACAAGCTTTCTCTTTTCCGTTGTGTTGATGTTTATACTGGTTGCTATTCTTACCATGAACCCTTTGCCACAACTTTTCCCTTTGGCTGTGTTTTAGGCTGCTTTTCTTTCTTTGCTTTTCAACAGATGAGGGCTCCAGCATTGAGGACACAGACTTCAACTGGGATGAGTTCCTGGAGGAAACAGGAGCCAGTGCTGCTCCCCACACCTCCTTCAAACACGTATGTGCTTTGTCTGAGCCTCGCGGGTGTTGTGAGTGTTCCCTTGTGTGGTTTTCATGTGGGTCCTGGAGAACTGAAGTGTGGTCTGGGGAGAAATCATCCTTTCATGCATGTGAAAACCTGCATGGGATTTGCCTCCCAGCTGGTGTTAGGGGAACTTGGTGTTTGTGATCACAGCTTAGAGCATTTTGTCTATGCTATTTCCTTGTCCTCTGCCTTTGGCTCAGATTTTCCTTTTTTGAGGGCTTTTATTGCTTTCCTTTTGTTTATATGCACTCCTCTCTTTTCATCTATTTTTCCTTTTCCTTATTTCTTCATTGTTATTCATCCCAACCTGTAGAGATTCATCTCACAGGAGCATCTGGCTTCTCCAGAGCTGTCCTCTTGATGCATGATTTGCTGCTTGCCGAGTCACTCAGCGCTAGTGTCCAGCATGCCCCATAGGAAACCATCTCTCAGCCTCCTGCCTGGAGATGCTGTCTCAGAAGCATGAGAACCAAGTACATGTGCAGGTGATGCTTTTCCTGGGTGAGCATACATCATATAGACAGCCATGGTAGCTGCAGCATGGTCTGTGGCTCTGGTCCATGTTAGTTCCACTAGCATTCAAAGTCTGAAATCTTCGTTGATGAAGAATATCATAGCACACTTTGAAGGAAGGATTCTGTCTCCCAGCAGTGCCTATCACAGTCAAGGTTATTGTTTGGAACCATCTTCTCCATACGACACCAGTTGCTTAATCTCTTCTATTAATCTCCATGTGATGTCACATGAGGCCATGGGACAGCAATGAAGCTGATATATGAGTTCTTCATCACAGTCAAGGGTGTGCAGGTTAGATTTTTGTAGGACATCTTTCTCATTCAACTACAAGACTGTGCTGACCTACTTGGAAGTTGTGATGCCTTCAACTGCGTTAAGCCATGA
This sequence comes from Psittacus erithacus, assembly GCA_009867235.2. Taxonomy (NCBI): domain Eukaryota; kingdom Metazoa; phylum Chordata; class Aves; order Psittaciformes; family Psittacidae; genus Psittacus; species Psittacus erithacus. The sequence goes on from WYDI02035234.1 coordinate 5,082, forward strand.
CAAGTCATGATTCTCTGTCCTCAGCTGCAAGTCCCATGGGGATAATGCTCATCCTCCTACCAGACCCATCAGATGTAGGTAGCAGCCTGTTCTGTTACAGCTGCCTGTCAGTCATGCTGGCTGTTCTCCCAGCTTCACTTGGCTGGTCTGTGAGCTCTGGAGGATGTGGACATCTTCAGCAGGAAGAGAGGGGTTTTAGCTGTGATACTCTGGGTTGCCTTACACTGAGCCTGTTTGCTGTCATTGATATCCTTTGGGAACAACGTAGCTGTGCTTCAGTGAGAGACAAGCTTCCTGAAAAACCTGTTGCTACTTAAAGAGGAGTCTTTATGTGGATGGCTGCTGTCATGCCATTAAACCAGCTTTGTCTCCAGGTGATTTCTTGGCGCGTTTTGAAGGGGTAAGGAGCTGCAGTGATGAAAATCCGCTCTTCCATCTACGTATGAAAAAAGTAATACAATACTCCATTCCCTATTTTGCTTCCATTTTAACAACAGTGGATTATTGCAGGATGAAGGACAATAATTCCCTATACTGCAGAATTACAGAGCAATGGTTATTGTAGAGTTTATCCTTGATCCAGTAGCTGTTTGTAGAGAGCATCTTGTCCCAGGTGTGAACCCAAATATCAGAATCAGATGAAAGTCTTATGCTTCATGGAGTCCTTAAGGGTGTCTTTAGGAGTGTGGAGATGCCCACCTCATCCTGATAACCCTTCTGACTGTGGTGTCTCACTGCACCTCAGTCCTGGGAATGCCACTGTGAGATAAGTTAGTGTTGGGAGTAGTCCCTGGTGACTGTTCTTCACAGTTTGAAACATGATCCTTAAACTGTGGCTTGGCCAGGAACCTGTAAGTTGTTAGAGAAGATTGTATTATCTGGCTGTCTGATTCCACTCTTCATGTGATTTCCAGTCACAAGTCCCTTGCCTCCAGGATACCACATTGGTCTTTACTTACAGTGAATGCAAGGAGTAAAACTACAAGTGAATGTGAGTCCTGGATTATTCGTGAGGACCCTTAGCATCACAAGAGCTAAGATTGTATCTTATGGCTAAAGCAGCAAATGCCACAGACCTTCAGTCTTTGACAGTCTCCAAAAGTCTCTTCCAGCCTCAATTCAACTATACCTTGACTCCAGGCACTGATGTTGATGATTGATATTATATTTGTTTGTGAACAAAACACATTTAAACCTGGTGTTTAAATGAGAAGTTAATCAGAGATAGGCTTAAACCAGACTTTATAATATCTCTGGTTTCTGTAGGAGATAAGGTACTAAGAAACCTGTAAGAACCTGTCCTTAAGCATCTCATAAGGATTAACAGGCTACATTTTGGATGGTCTTCTGAAGACAAGGCTGGCACCTGAACCAGTGGACTGGCATCTACCTTCTCTTTATCAGCAACAGTTAGAGACATCCCATTGGCCTTGGAAGATAATTTATGATGTGCTGACAGCAGGCCCTAGTGTTTAACAACAATCCCTGCAGTGTCCTAGAGGAGATGCACTGGCATCTCCAGTGTCTTAAGGCAAGTTACATGTAATGTGTCACTGGTGAGATAAATGGAAGTGACATCTCTGTCAGATGGCAGGACAGTGACCCCAGCCATTTGCTTTTCAGCGTTGGGTCATATCTTATATACAAAGGTGCTGGGAGAGTTGGATGGTTGAGGCTTGAGCTGCTGGGGAGGGATTTAGTGGAAACACTCTCCTTGATCTGCCTGGTACAGCATTCAGCCCTTGATGCTTGCCAGACCTCAAGAGGTACTTCAGTGTTGTTATATGGCTAATTATTATAGCTGGGCTAAACTCCTAGAGGTGCTTCGTTGCCTTTCTGTCTTGCGTGTGTCCTGTGGTCTGCGTGACAGAGCTGTGCAGTGAGAACTGAAACCTCATTTGAGTTATACTGCTTTTCTCCCAGGCATTAGTGAGATTTATGAAGTGAAGGTGGGTACCAGTCCTCTCTCAGATGTGGTGCAACTGAGGTTGCCACTGCTGGAGAGCCTCTTTGGAGCATGTGGGACGTTGCATGATGTGGTATATGCCAGTGAAATAGGAATGGTCCTGCCCAGACAGACTGTGAAGGGGGTGGTTGGATTAAGGAGCACAATCAACTCCTGTCCTGCCTCAGAGCTGCTCTTTAAGAGCAGCATCATCTTGCTTAGCTGGGGAGGGGGCTCTCCCTGCAAAGAAGAAAAGGTAACACCATGCCTTTCTAATTCTGTAAGGTTGAAATCAGCCTTCAAAGCAGTTTCCAACCAGGGATGAAATTAGAAGTGGCCAACAAGAGCAATCCGGACACATATTGGGTGGCTACGATCATTACCACGTGTGGACAGCTCTTATTGCTTCGTTACTGTGGCTATGGAGATGACCGCAGGGCAGATTTCTGGTGTGATGTGATGACAGCAGATCTTCACCCTGTTGGCTGGTGTACACAGAATAACAAGGCCCTGATGCCTCCAGATGGTGAGTTCTATGTGTTTTGTTAGGGTCATGCTCCAGTATTGAACTGGTGGTTCATCTCCAGACTTCTAGTTGATCTGGAATGGGTGCTTCACATCATCAGTTGGTGTTGGGTGATACAGACAGGGTCAGGTCCCTACAGGTCAATGGGTGATTCAATTTGCCAGTCAGCCTCTAGCAAAAGCATTTTTACCCTAGTTGGTTAACAACAGAAGGCACTTCTATAAGAAGTTGTCTTAAGAAGGAAACACTGTTGAAATGCAAAGCTGTGATTTTCAGTTAGGGGAGAAAATTGCCCTGTTCTTGCAGGGTGAAATTCAAAGTGAGAAAAAATAAGCATGATCAGCTTGAGTGTAACAAAAATCAGAAGTTGGCTGTGCACTCAAATGTTCTGCCCTGAAAGTTTAGACCCTTCCATTGCTAGATGCCTGCAGCTTTTCACTCCAACAGTAGATACACATGATTAAAGATAGCAAAATTTGGTCATCATAGGTTAGGGCATACCCTGATTATCAGCTTTTAGGTGCACAAAGGCTGAATGCAAGAGCTGTATGTTACTAAATGGCCCATGTGGGACAGTTTCTTAATAACACAATTTGATCCCCAGTGTTTTTTGCTATATACATCAACAGAACAACTGTGTATCCTTACCACTACATAGCTCCAAGGAGAGGGCTTCTTGTCACTCTTACTCATGCATTTTCCTGCCATATATCCCATTTATTCTGGATCAAGGGAAAAAGAGATGAATATGCCTCTAACTTATGCATGCTTTTAAAAGAAGTCTCATTTATGGGTTCTGCTGCTGAAGTTATTCTTTTACTTGCTATTTTATGTGATCATTGAAAAAAGCATATGTGCCAGTTGTGTGCTGTGTGTGATTTCTCTTGGTGTAGAGCTTGCCTGGCTTCCCACTGAGTGTGCTGTAGACGTGGTCTGTGAATCAGCGCTGATGTTCCTGCTTTGTGCATGGTGAACTCTGAGTTAAACTTATCTTTTTGTCCTGGTCTGTGTGGTTTGAATAAGCAGAGGATTGATTGCTTAAAAATAGAGAAGTCTTTAAGACAAATATGGATGAGAAGTCTGTTGGCTTATCACTAGTAAATCAAACTGATGTGAGAGGGGTTAGGTATTTTCTTTTATTGGTCTCTTGAACTGTCTTTTATTACATGGATTTTAATAAATGTTACCAGAAGGGTGTGGAGTGCTGTAAACTAAATCTCAAAATGTGAGGATCAAGGAGTAAGAGATCTTATTGTTGGTTGTAACAGAAAGTAACGATTGTCTTATAACTGGAGGCAACTACTTTTCATGGCAGTGTTGGAATCTGCTCTTTGGGTTGTGGCTACTTTGTGTGAATTGTCTTGCTTGAATGACTGCAAATGAGCAGTATGTCAGACCTCCTTTCTCCCCTGGCTGGGCGCTGTAACTGTATACCGGGAATTTAAACTTGGGCAGCTGCCCTGTTTTGTTTTGATTTTCCCACTCCCATTCTCACTGAGTTAACTCTATTGAATATGTCTTAGTATAGTTCTCAGAAATAATAAATGTGTAGATTATAATGTCAAAAGAGATTTAAGCATTGAAGAGCTTCAGATGTATTTTGGAATGGGGCATCTAAAATGCCCAGGAGGATTTGAGGCTTCAGCACTCCTCTCACTTACCAAAAGAGAGGTCCTAAACGTGCTAATAAACCACAGAGCTCTTCTGGGTATTTGCCCGCAGGGTTCTGCCTGTGGTCAAAGGTGGGTTTGTGTCTCCCCCTGGGACATCACAAGGTAGAAACTGAATTTTCAGGAGTGCCCCTTGTCTTCTGTAGGAACTGAGCTCTGACCAGTGTTTACAAGTAGCTTATGAGTACTAGACTTATCTTACATGGATGTCTGGAGTTTGTCCTGTGCTTAATTGTGTTGCTGGTCAGTGGATGTATCTTAATGAGCCAAACTTCATAGCAGTGCTGAGAGTTCTGTCTGGGGAAGCCTGCAGGATCAAATCTTGCATTGGTAAAATAGAAGCTGCTGTTCTCTGTGAACTCCATAGAAGTTTTTTACCTTTTTAGCATTGCACATTATTTTGTTGTCTAACCTTTGGAAGAAAGAAAAGACAGCTTCAGATTGCGTGCACCCGTTTTCTCAGGGCCTGATTCTGCACATCTTGATTATAATGAGCATTTCTGTTGGCAAGACCATGCAAGCAGAATGGCCAGGGCCAGTTATCTGTCATTAGGGTTTGATTTTAATCAGGAGTTGAAGGCTTTGGTTAAAAAGCAGATCTGCCAAGAAGAGCTTGTTTAATGGGCAAAATACCAGCACTGGGACAATGTTCTGTTTCTGCTTGTGAATCAGATTGGACTGATCAGTGCTCATCTTATAAATGTGATGCCAGACAAGAATGGTACATAGTGACAGGATGAAGGATTTCACTAGATGGGAAAGAGATGCAAGAAAATAGACTGGTTCAGTTTAGCAGATCAGTAGAGCTTTACTTAATGCACACACAGAGCTTTTAAGGGGCAGCTGCCAAATAATTGTTTATGATCCCAATAGAAGGAAGTCATTTAATTTATGTTCTGTTGCATGGTTATTTATTGGGTGACGTTAATATTGCATCATGGTGCCAGTGGCCTGCGAGGAAAATGTCAAGTCATGTTATGTCCCCCCATGTCGTTATGGTGCAGTGCAATAGAGTAGGAATGCTCAAGCCAAATACTTGAGTTTACAATAAAATATATTGGCTTATCAAGGGATGGTGTGTGTGTGCGCCTACAAGCTTCACCCTCCATCCCCTCCCTCCCTGCAGGAAATCAAAGGAGTAAAATTGTAGTTACTTCAAGCTTTGCCATTAATTATATTTTTCTCATTACAAATCGGTGTGTAATTTGAATTGCAAACTCAGCTATCCTGGCAGAATAGATCTGTTTACCATTCAAAGCAAAATGAAAATTATTTAAATTAGTTAATATAGAACTCATTTGAATGAATTGGATGTTTATTCATGAACTAGCTGAGGCAAGTGTGAAGCTGTCCTTATGGTCTGTAGCTTTGCCTCTGAGCAGCTCTAAAGGCACATCCTGGGACAGAGATATCTTTTTTATTGCACATTAACTGTGGTGTAGACCATCAGTAGCTACTGCCTGATGGAGCTGAGTGTGAGATTTTCATCCTTTCTGAGAAGCAATTGTAATTCATATGAGGAAGGACAACCTACTTCCAAGTTCATTGATGGTGGCAAGGCTGTGGTGGTACAGTAAGCTTTGTTTTCTGCACTGTGGGGATGAGATGTAACAGATTTTCCATCAGCTAGTAAAATTTCCCTATTGTATTATTCTGCATGGATACAGCAACAGTATTTATTTCTTCCTGTGTCTTACCCAAACACTGTCCTCCTCCTCAGCACAGAGCCGATGCGGTTGTTTTCCAACATCTTCCATCCCTCGGGGTGTTTTACCCACTGAGCATTAAAAATTTACGTCTAACTAAACTTGCTCTTACTACCAATTCCTTTCACTGTGAAAGGAAAAGAGGTCTCTTGCCTCCTTCAGCCTGTTATTGCCATGTGCTGTTTTCCTTTGTTGATGACAGTTGGGTTCATGAACACATTTACTATCGGGTAGAAGAGCAGCGTGGAGAACCTGACAAGCGTAGTAGCTAAATTATGCATTGTGAACCACGCGGAGAGCAGGAGCGTCTTTTGATTGACACTTGGGTGTTTTTGTATAGATTGCAGATTTACAGCTGAGCCAACAGAGCTGAATCTCTCCTGGCACTATCTTAATGCATTCTGGGATGCACTAAAGACACTGGACGACAAGATTATTGTGTACACTTGTAATTGCTATGGTGGTTCTGCTTTAATGTTATTGAGAGATGGAAATTCAAATAGGGCATTTGTGTGCAGATCCGTGTGGTCTGCTTGCTGTGTAATCCAGGAGATGGAGAAGACTGGAGATGTGAAGAGATACAGCGAGAAGAGAATCAGGTTTATACTTTAATGATCTGGTACAGAGGGGAAAACCTCTGAATGCCATCTATACCTGGATTTGGAGATCGGGATGATCAATCACACTGTGATTATGTGTAGGAACGCAGCTTTTACTTCTCTGTTACACCAATAGAACTAAAGCTTAAAATCTTGATCCTGGGGTGAAACGTGTCCCTTTTGCGTGGTGCTGAGCTTTATCAAGCTTCAGCATCAAATACACCATTAAGAGTGGTGGATTTAAAGCATTTTTCCTGCCCAGGCTTCCCATGAAGGCAAACATCATCGTTCGGTCACTATTTGAAATAGGTTTTCATGTGTATCTCAGGTCAGATTAACTTTTACCATAGATCAGGCCAAAGGAGGGAAGTGTCAGATTCTCAGTTTTGGATCTGATTGTGGGGAGGGTATGGGTGAAAAAGAAGATAAACTTGTGCCATGCAAACCGGGTTGCCTTCACATGACAACTTGCTGCATTTATTGTTGTTGTTATCATTAGTGTTATTAAATATCATTATCTGAATCTATCCTGGTTTTTGAGGTGTAAGAGAGGGGAGATGTAGATTTCATTTATCATGTCAAAACTTAATGGCATCAGGAGTCAGTGGATTCTGCATAGTCAAAAGATGGTCTGCTGTGTTGCACAGCAGATTGGTGTGCAAGAGGTCAAATAGATGAATAGGTAGATTGAAGAAATGTTAACTTTGAGCCAAGTTTTCCTTTTTTTTTAATGCTCAGATGGAATTACTGATGGGTGTAGTGGTTAGAACAGACGCTGGGGCTGGGCTACAGCAGAAAGTAGTGGGATTGAGAGAGACTGGGGACCAAGAACAGTAAGGGGAGATGGTGATACAGGATCAAAGAGAAGAGCAGGCCTTGAGCAGTTGCTTTCTGCTTCAGGTGTGGATTTGGTGTGATTAAAGACTCCCTAGGTGCACAGAAGGCTTTCTTAAAGGGCACACCTCATACGCTTGCCTTTCAGCATCATTTTTGGGGTTACTTGTGTCCACAAAGTTTTGTCCATAGGTTCTTCAGTAACACAGAGATAACGTTTCTGAAAATGGATGAGGGCTTCCAGAGCTTCTCGTTCAGAAAACAGGATCATGGAATGGGTTTATTTAAGCAAAGCCAACTTTCCCCTGGTATCTGTTGCCAGAGGAAAAAACACTTAAACTGTGCCTGCAGGCCTGTAATTACAGTGCAGGTAGAGGGATCAGATGGGCAGGGTGGACTTCTTTTATCTGTGCGAAGAACTGGCTCTCCTCCACTAAGTTACCTGGGATGAGTGTAACTCTACTGGTGTAACTGAGAGAAGATCTGGCCCCTGTTTAGCTCTTTCACTGAAGGCTCACCTGAAATATTACTTCCTAAGAGCTTGAGGCTGGAGAAAACCAGTTGGTGTTCACTGAGCTTATGCTGTTTTACATCAACTAAGAACTGGGCTCTTGTGCCAAGTAAAATGAAACTTAGAAATCTTTGGCAGGTTGTACTCTCGAAGGCTGTGGGTATTTCTGAAGTAGTTTGTGGTTTTTTTAATGTCCTTTGCCCAGTTCTTATCCTCTTATTCCATCAATACCAAGCTTAGACTAAGCTAATGTAAATAAACTGCAGGATTTCTTTATTTTAAGTACTGCAAATGACTTGTAGTGAGGAGTTTTATGTGTGCTTTTCGAGTCGACTGTAGCAGGCCATTAATTATGCAGGGGTGACGTTAGCATAAATAACTAGTCAGCAGTAAATGTCAATTAAATATTCTATTAGCATAGCAGGCAGCTTCATGCATTGGCATAGAACATTTAGCAGATTACACTTAACGAGCATATAAAAAAAATAGCATTTCTTTTTGCTTTGCTCTCCTAATGATGGCAGCAGAGAGGAGGGGAGGGGAGGTAAAAGTAACTCCAGCTTTGGCTGAAGAGCTTAGGGTGTTTGGGCTGAATTTTGCCCTAGTAGGAGCCATGTCATAGAATCACAGAATCATAGAATGGTTTGGGTTGGAAAGGACCTTAAGATCATCCAGTTCCAACCTGCTGCCATGGCCAGGGACACCTCACACTAGATCATGTTGTGCAAGGCTCAGTCCAACCTGGCCTTGAACACTGCCAGGGATGGGGCATTCACCACTTCTCTGGGCACCCTGTGCCAGTGCCTCACCACCCTCACAGTAAAGAACTTCTTCCTTATATCTAACCTGAACTTCCCCTGCCATAATTGATGGAGGTTATTGAAGGGAAAAAAAATCAGCGCTTGGTTAAACATAAATCCTTTTGTTTCCTGATTATTGGGAATGTAGTGGAGGTGGTCCTTAGGAAACATACCTATCCTGAGGCTCACAGCCTTGGCAACAATCCATGGCCATGAGGTGCTGTTGGGCTTTCTGCTAAGGGGAAGGCTTCCCCTAGGGTGAAGCCTCATTAGGTGGGGTCACTCCTTGTGCTCCTCAAGTTTTTGGTGGAACTGTCTTAGAAAAGGTGTTCCTCCCCTTCACAGCACAGAAGTCATAAATGCAAAGCCTCTGCTTTGTTCTCTTCAGTATTTTCATTTGGCAAAAACTAGTTTGTTTTTTCCCTCAAAAATGCCAGAACAGTTTCTGGGGTTAAATACTCAAAACATTGACTTGAGTTGCATCAGTGCCTTAAAGGATTCATATGTGGGTGTTGGTCCCTCCTTGCCCTTTGCTTGGGTTAGTCTTTCTCTCATGAGGGTCTGGTCTTTCCTTGTGGAGTCATCCTGAGATGTCTTCCATGGAGACTTCTTGTGCCTGGGGAACCCAGCCCTTGCTGAGGCTCAGGCATTTGGAAAAGCTGAAGCTGTACAAGATGTTTTAAGTTTCCAGTAAAAAAACAGCCCCAAAGCTTGCACGTGGAGTAGGCTCTGTTTATTAAAAGCAAGGAAGGAACACACTTCAATCAAAACCTAATTTTCCAGTAAGAAGCCGTTTCAGCAGAAACACAACCAGCAAGCCTCATTTCCAGGGACAACAACATCTGCTTGTGCTGTGTTTGTATTCCTTTATTTATTCTCACAAACAAATGGAATAAGGGAAACAGGAGCAGGCCTGACCAGATAGCAGTGGTCCAATGAGGCAGGGATGAATGCCGTGACTGAGAAACCCTGCAATGCACCTAAACTACTGTAGTGACAGGACAAGAGGTAATGGGTTCAAACTTAACCAGGGGAAGTTTAGATTGGATAGAAGGAAGAAGTTCTTTACTGTGAGGGTGGTGAGGCACTGGAATGGGTTGCCCAAGGAAGCTGTGAATGCTCCATCCCTGGCGGTGTTCAAGGCCAGGTTGGACTGAGCCTTGGGGGTCATGGTTTAGTGTGAGGTGTCCCTGCCCATGGCTGGGGGTTGGAACTGGATGATCTTAAGGTCCTTTGCAACCCAAACTGTTCTATGATTCTAAAGTGCCTGCTTAGCAAGTGTTTTAAGGTGTTTTTAATTGTTTAGGATTATGTGGGTAAATCAGATTTAGCTCACACCTGGGTGAAGTATCAATGCAACTTCATAGAGAGGTGACAGTTTCACTGATGCAGTTGTGCCTGCACATTCCTAATGCAAGTCCTGGATTTTTCCACTACGGTTGGAAAATACTTTTATTTATAGTATAACCTATCCTTGTTCCTGTGCTGGACTGAGCCATGTAGTCAGTAAACCTAGTAAAACAGTATTGCATAGTTTTACAGCAAACACTGAGGATAATATAGCCCTGTTTATGCTAGTGTGTTATTAACTCAACTTGGAGTGTGGGTTTAATCTGTAGGTTGGCTGATGGCCAAGGAAGGGGTCAAGAAGGGGTTTCAGTGATGGGTTGAGGTTTGATAACAAATAACTTGGACATACCAATACTGAAATGAATGTGCTTTCTGACACTGTTTCCCTTGCTTGTGTGGACTGTCTGTGTCCGACTTTTTGTTCCATGTGTTGTGACTGGCGCATGGTGCCTTCCTCCATAAATGAATGATGTTGCCCTCAGAAATGCCGTAAAGCAGCAGTATGGTTTGCAGTACTGTCACGGTCCCTTTTGGGTGGTACGGGGAAAGCTGAACTATGAATCCTGTTATGATTAAAGCAGCAGCACCCTGTGTACAAGCACCAGTGGAACTGAAGATCAGGCTTACTGCAATGAAAACTGAAAGCCTAATCCTTTTACAAACAATCTGAAGGGGGAGTGGCGGTACGGGAAAGAAAAACAGTGATTTTCGTGGACTTTGAGTTATAAATATATCCTGAGTGAAACCAATAGTGTGGAGCTTTATGAAAGATTTAATGAATAAATATTTCATGCCCACATGGTGCTTCTTCGGGAACGCATGCTGTTGGTAAAAAGCAATAAACAAAGAACCTCCTTCAGGGTTTGTTTGGTCTTTTAAATTAAATTAATTTAATCAACTTTTTCAGTCAAGCTTGATATTAGTTCGTTTCTGTACACAGCCCTGTACTCAGATCTGTTTGTTTTCTCCTGTTCTGCTGTTTGAAAGGTGCTTGAGTATCAAGGAACGATTTGTTTCATCCTCTTTTATGGTGCGCAGCTGCGGTTTCAAGGCAGAGAACGCAGATTTTGTCCTTATCCTGCAGCTTGAGGAGCCAGCCACCCTTTACCATCACAGCTGTGGGTTTGCATTATCCATCAGGGAGATCACTTGAGCATGTTGGTAAGCTAGTAGGTATCTTTTGGGTTTTGGAAGACCTCAGTACCCAGTTTGGTGCTGCTTGAAGGACAAGAACTAGCCAAAAGTGCCATGGAGTCTGGCCCCATGTGGGCAGAGATGCTTGCACACTTGTGCGCTGGATTGCAGAGATTTATACAGAGAGATTAAAATGTTCCTCATGCTCAGGCTATTGGCAAAGCTGGGGCTTGGGTGTGCTGGTGCTGTTGCTTAATGGCTGCCTGTGATAACAAATGGCCAGGATGTGTATTAGCTCTGTGCTCTATGTCTTTGCAACACTTAAAAAAGAAGTCCTGAGAGACCTGATTTTTTTCCTTGGGAACAGCAGCGCTGAAGCCAATTGATTGTCTCACAGCTGGACCATGCAAGTGAGAAGCAAATAAGGCACAGTAGAGAGGTAAAAGCAAGGTTGATCAGAGGGGTAGAGCTAACTTTGGGAAGGCATCTGCTTGAAGGCAGGGCTTCTCAATGAGCTGAGGATAGGCCCAAACTTGGATACTGATGCACCTTTGCCCTGGGGTGGTGGGGTTGGAAACAAGTGTATGGAATGGGGCGTGTCTCATCTTCATTTGCCATGAAAAAGAGTAGAAGTACTTTCTGTTCTTTAGTTGTATCTTTTTTTTTCCCACTTCAATCACTGATCTGGAGCCACTTGTTTTTGTAGTGGTCAGCTTTGGGAACTGGAATTTATCCCCCTTGGCTTAGTGGAGTACATCCCCAGAAGTTTGTGTTGCAGTGTGGGCAGTGGCAAAAAAAGAGGGGCTGTGTTAGAAACTGAGGGAACTTTCTTTGTCCAAACCCATGTACAGCTGTGTTTAATTTATTTTTTAGTGTTGCAAGGCAATGTGTGAGCTTGTGTCTGTATAGATCAAAGGCCAAGCCCTTTGCACAGCAAAAAGGTTCAACATTGGTGAAGACTGATGAAGCAAAACTCCTTGCAGTAGTGTTGAGCTTCAGTGGTTGACTGATCAGCCCAAAGTTCTGCAAGGAAAGAACATTTCAATGGGACTTAAGCTCTATTAAGGATGCTCGAAGAGTCGAAGATGAGCAGTTGAGACCCAACAGCTTTGCTTTCTGCTGCTTGCAGTTCTGGTCACAGCCTGCAGGGTAACACTGCAGGCACTGCTGTGACTAAACCATTGGTTTTGGACCTGACATTTAGTACGAAGCATTTAGCAGTAGGTGAAACAGGGTGGATTTTCAGAAGGTACCTGTGAGACCATTACAGGTAAAATCTCCCTTTGAGGATTGTTGCAAAACCTGCCTTCCTTCCATTGCACAAAACAGCAAAATCTTATGCCCAAGACTTTTAAGTGCTAAGGGAGGGAAAGATGTAAATTATTGTACAATTAAAGTCCCAGTGAGGCTCCTAATAAAAAATGTGATTGAGGAGTCAGTAACATAGAAGTACTGGTGCTTTTGCTCTGTGTTGAGTAACCATTTAACATCAACCATCTATTTGATGCAGACCATGTGAACAGAACAAAATGCACAACAGCTGAGAATCTGTTCACCATCAAGCAGAATAATTACAGCCCCATTTGTAGACTTGTAGCCATTGAGAAGATGACAGTGTCATTAAGGAAATACCCCTGAAGTGTGCACCTCACTCATGAGACTGGGGATCTCTGCACCTTGAATATCCCGCAGTGACTGTGCAGAGTTGTTCCTCCACAGTCACGCTGTAATGTGGAACATGTGCTCTGAAGCAGTGGAAGGCCCAGAAACCATAGGAAAATGAGTGCCTTGACCCTGAAAGCATAACAGTGGATGCAAACCACCCTTTTTTTGACATAGTCAACTTAACTAATGTCCTGATGAATGAGTTTTTAAATAAAATGTTCTTTAAAATTATTAGTTTGAGAGATTTTAAGTAGCTATTTGTGGTAATTACATATAATTTCCCTTCCCCAGTCTCCTGTAATTTCCCCCAGAGGAATTTTAGAATGGAAATGCCATCTCAGTTACAAGGCTAGGCCTAATATATGTGGTGATATAATAAGTAAAACATTGACAGACTTAAATAATCATCACTGGGGACATCTGTGGAGACTTAAAAAAACCCCCTACCATTCATATTCCAAGTTAGGCATAGTTTTGAGTCTTTGTATCAAAGAAGATGACTTCCTGTGCATTGCTGTAAGAGCTGGGAAGGTAAATAGATGGGTAAATAGCACAAGGGACTTGATCCAGCACGTGCTGAAGTTGGTGTCCACATTTCTTCAATGGACCTTTTTTGATCAGATTAAATCATATATATTAGAACTGAGAGGATTTTCTGTGCTCTTTGAGGCCAAGGACAAGCCAGTGTGTCCAGTGTCATGTCTGCAGAGGAGCGTTCCTTTAGATACACCTGGGGGCACCTCAGATTTTGCTTGTGAGGAGCATGTATATAACAGACTCAGGAAGCTGTTAGTGGCAGATGCAGACACCAGCATGATCCCGAGCCAGCTGTGACTTGCACTTGATTTTTCCCTCATTACACATGATAATATGGGCTCCCAGTCACTATGGAAGGAGCTTGCTTCCTAAGGCAGACCATATGCTCCTGGAGCCTGTGGAGGTAGCTGTTACGCAGTGTAGAGATTTAAGCGATGCTCTTATAAAGCATTTTCATGATAATAATTAAAACCCAATTCCTCTAACCCATATTCCAAATTATGGGTCAGTTCTGGCCCTTTTACATGACATTGGAAAGCTTTAACTCTGAATTCCCACATGATTTGTTTCCAAATCTGTGTGTGTGCTCTCTCATTTCTGTTTGGTTTTGGTTACAAAAGAGAAAATGAAACCAACAAGCCAGCAAGCATATATGCTTAAGGACATGTTGAAACCCTTCCTGATTGATGGTTTATTTTGTGTTGTGAGGCACGGCATCCATCTCCTGCATTTATAGAAAAAAAAGATTTTTCCAACACTGTCACTGTTGGGAATAGATGAGGAAATGAGAGGAAAGTCAGAATTTTCAGGTTGTGCTGCAAAAAGGCAGCTACTTCCTAAAGTGCTGGAGTTAATCTAGAACATGCATCCATGGCATATTTTGCCAAACTCGGGAAGCCATCCTGCTACGTATTCTGTGCATTTTTACTGAAGAGGCTCTGCCATGGTCTAATGTGAGGCATCCCTGCCCATGGCAGGGGGCTGGAACTGGGTGACCTTAAGGTCCTTTCCAACCCAAACTATTATATGATTCTATGAGGAGTATAGAGCCTATAGAACGGGAAATGCTATAATCCTCCCATGATGAAAAGCCCTGGGAAGGTCACTGTGGAGTCCCTGGCCATGTGAAGTATCTACACTATGAGCATTTGACTACTGAAACTGCCTGTTCTTGCTTTGCTATTAGCCATTCTGCTGTTGTTCTTGAGCCTGGACATCAGTGGGTGGCTCCACTTGGAAGGCCCGTTGCTGTAGAACATCTACAGAATTGATCTAGAAACACAAAAAACTGGGAGGAAACATTGTGATGAGGATGAGATTAATTGCTCACAAACCAGCTGAATGAACCATGGGTCTGCACTAAGATTTGGGAGCCTTTAATTTCTAAGTGAAGGCATTTGGGTTCCATCACAGCATCATCATCTCCAGTAACTTGATCCAGAGTGATGGTGAAGCTGAAGTTTTAGAATTCAAAGGAGGTTTGGAGCACTGTGGAAAAGCTGCTGGCATTTCAAGGCCTGTAACACTCTGTTATTATTGCAGATGATGCTTTGCATAATGTTCCACATTGATCTCTGATTCAAACCTAAACTCTTCAAAGTCTGGGATTTATAGTTAGTTCAAGCCCTTTTCTAGTTTCAAGTGGAGAAAACGCATGTTTAGCAAGCACAAAATGAGCCTTGATGGAGTATTTCTTTGATGGTCTTGCGATGATGATGATTATGAATTTACATCTTGTGCATAGGATGTTAAGCACCTCATGGGGCCTGGCTGTGCTCAGACTGTACCATTAATTTCGGGAAGGATGCATGATGAATGTTCATAAGGCCCTCTAGGTTCTGATTTGTGGTGCTAGCATCACACAGTCGAGAGGCTCCAAAGTGATTAAATGGGATTTGATCATTAGAAGCTGGCAATGCAATTCTGATTAATTGCAGAATGCACTGCAAAGTGTGAAATTAGTTTGTTTGCTTTTATTTATTCTTTCTTAAATGCATGTTTCTGCTTTGTGGGCTGTCAGAAGGTGACGTCATGGTGAATGAGGCTTTTTGGCTATTATTTCCATGGTAATTTGGGGTTGTGCTGGCTCACTCTTGGGTCATGGGGATGATTAGATTGACAGTTCTGTTCCATGCTCTGAATGGGAGCAGTGAGATTTAGGGATAACCATGGACAAATCCTTAAATTAGACCTAGTGCATCCTGCTTTGCTGTCTGTCCCTTGCAGCACTGTTCCTCACCAACTTGGGCATCATGGCACCAGTCTCCTGCCTGAGTTCTGTCCCACATGGTCTCCCTCTGTCTCTTGTCTCTGAGATGATGCTTTGCCTTTGTGTTGGGTGTCCAGGTTGAAATGAGTAATGGCTTGCTTTTTCTGTCAAATCGCTGCTTCTGTCAAAAAGAAGGCACAGTTCAAGACTTTGTTTTACCTGCCATGGCACCAATAATTTCAGATAATGTGAGACTAGATGCATACATTTTAGACTGGTGTAGATGTGGGGTAAGGTGAATCTAGACTTGTAGTGTCTGCCTAAAGGCAGAAAAAGTAAGAAACTGTGATTTTGGCTATTCTCTATTCATGTATATCGGAATTTGATAACAGGAAAATAAGACTTTAAGCACTGACCAAAGCTTCCATCCTTTTTGTATCTTTAATTGGTGCTTCCCACCAGAGCTAAGAAAGAGTTGTCTTAATGATCCTTCTGTAGTGTATTAAACAGTATAATGCATAGAATAAACTGCCAGCATCATCTCACTAATTCTCATCCACCTGGAGAAGATGGAAAATGAAAAAAACCCCAAAAATCCAGAATGTATTTCTTAGATATCAGGTCCCTGTATATGTCTTGGATGTTTTGATGCTTTTGTTCATAGTGGGTATTTGCTGTAGGCAGACAGCATTGCCAGTTAAGTAATTGTGCAGTGAACTGTTTTATGCTTTATGTAAGAACATTGTGCTGTTGTGAATTTGTTGCATTTTACGGAGCTGTCTGCAAAGAATAGCCTTCAGAAAGTGACCGTAGGATTTAGAAGTGAGAAAAGGCACTTAGTATCTGATAATTGGATAGAGTTTGGAGGCGTGAGGTCAGATCCTTGGGCGCAGTATTTATACTGCAGTGGCATCCCCTTACAGAATGGCCCATAACTTTCAGATGTTGTTATGCCACAGAATCCATTTGGGACTGGCCTATGAGATCCCAAAGATATGGCGTAAAAGTGCCTCTTGTGTCTATTTGCAAAAGTGAGAGCATTTGGATCAGGATCAAGTAGCCTCCAGACCTCCCTTCCTCCAGTAACTCCACTTTTGAGCACAAAAGATATCTGGTGTGGTGCACTATTATATGAAAGACCCCTATACTAATTCATAACAACTATTGGCATGGTCCAGTGAGTGCCCAGTGATGGTCAGAGTTGCTAATTCAGACTATGAACCAAGCTGAGATGGTTTAGGGACATGGTTTAGTAATTGACCTGGTAGTGTTAATTTAATACTTGGAGTTGATGATCTCAAAAGTCTTTTCCAACCTATATAATTCTATGATTCTGTATTGCAGTAGTAGTTCTGGCTATGGTTATGGATGCCAGCTTGGATGGGGATTTATCCAGGATTTTGCATTTTGCTTTTGAGACCTACCTTTCTCCTCTTTGTACATCTCTGGAACTAGTAAACAGGGAGCATATGTAGTTGCTGTATGTAGGCTTTACCAGGGTGGGTGATGGGCAAGCAGCACACATACATTCTTCCCTATGTCTTTTGAAACTTTTAAATCAAGAATTAACAAAGGGTCTGTGCATCTCTTCCTACCTGCAACAGCAATTCTCTGTACCTGCAGACATGACTAAATGCTTTCTTAATTTTCACCTGGATGTGCTATAGTTTGGAAGCAACTGCCTCTAAGTGCAATTTTGTACAGGTAATCTGGTGTATGTACCAGCATCTTATAGGTGCACTCATAACCCATCTCGTACAGTCACACTGTGGTCTGTGTCCTGCACTCCTCAGTTAAGATGCTGATTTTGCCTGGATAACAGAGCTCTTCCAGTTTTATTCATTTATTTCTTTAATCTTTATGGGATAAAAATGGATTTAGAAATACAATCAAAATACCGGGTTTCCCCCCTCTCTGAATGCCCCTGAACTGCTGATTTGACAAAGTGTTCATTAAGAATCCTGGGTCTGAAGAATGGGGGCTGGGGTTCTCATTGCTCAGGATGCATCTCCTCTGCGCGCTGAGCATGGTGCTTAATGCAGGCCAAGGTAAAAATAATCAAGGCACATACAGGGAGGCTTGGGGTTAAGTGGTGAGAGCTGTGGAGTTTGGATGCTCATTTTCACAGTGAGCTGTCACCCTAATGGACATTGATACTAATGATGGAGGAACCCCTATGGTTATATGGTTTGTTCAGAGCTTTCAGGTGGTGGGCATCGCCTGGCTTTCAGAAATACCTTTCAGGAGCTCTGTGCGTGTACATGTGAGACCATTTAAGTCAGCCATTTCTGCTTAATTTCTAAGGCTGTTGTTGATAACAATAAAGTTCAGTTACCTCATACCTAGAATTGAATTGGGCAGTGAGCAGTGTTACTGCACTGCATGAAGAGTGTCCAATTTCTCTTCCGGTAAGAAATCTTGGAGAAGCAGAAACCACGTGCTCTGAGTAAAACACTGTGACCTTTGTAGTTATGCATCAAGTTTGCTCCTAATTTACTGTACAGAAAACTGAGAATAAAGTGGACCCTTTTTTACTGTTTTGGATGCTCTAACAAAAGCAGAATAATCATAGAATCACAGGATGGTTTGGGTGGAAGTGACCTTAAAGCTCCTGAGTTCCAACCCCTGCCACGGGCAGGGGCACCTTCCACTAGAGCAGCTTGCTCCAAGCCCCTGTGTCCAACCTGGCCT
>WYDI02035241.1:0-14021 GCA_009867235.2 Psittacus erithacus
TTGACATGCTTGTGAGGTGGGCTGATGCCAAGCTTATGAAGTTTAACCATGCCAAGTGCAAGGTCCTACACCTGGGTCAGGGCAATCCCAGGCACAGCTGAGAAGAGATGGGCAGAGAAGAGATTCAGAGCAGCCCTGCAGAGAATGACTTGGAGGCGTTGGTCAGTGAGAAACTGAACATGAGCCAGCTTCAGTGTGTGCTCGCAGCTCAGAAAGCCAACCGTATCCTGGGCTGCATCAAAAGCAGTGTGACCAGCAGGTTGAAGGAGGTGATCCTGCCCCTCTACTCTGCTCTTGTGAGACCTCATTTGGAGTATTGTGTGCAGCTCTGGTGTCCTCAACATAAAAGGACATGGAACTGTTGGAACAAGTCCAGAGAAGGGCCATGAGGATGATCAGGGGACTGGAACATCTCCCATATGAAGACAGGCCGAGAAAGTTGTGGCTGTTCAGGCTGGAGAAGAGAAGGCTGCATGGAGACCTGATAGCAGCCTTCCAGTATCTAAAGAGGGGCTATAGGGATGCTGGGGATGGACTCTTCATTAGGGACTGCAGTGATAGGACAAGGGATAACAGGTTCCAACTTAAACAGGGGAAGTTCAGTTAGACATAAGGAAGAAGTTCTTTACTGTGAGGGTGATGAGGCATTGGAATGGGTTGCCCAGGGAAGCTGTGAATGCTCCATCCCTGGCGGTGTTCAAGGCCAGGTTGCACAGAGCCTTGGGTGGCATGGTTTAGTGTGAGGTGTCCCTGCCCATGGCAGGGGGGCTGGAACTAGATGATCTTAAGATCTTCTGCAACCATAACTATCCTATGATTCTGTGATTCTATGATTACTTTATAAAGGGATGCCATATAATAGAACATATATGCTCTGCTTTAGGTCATATGCCTACAACATGTGATAGGCCACTGTTTCTTGTTGTGCCATTGCCCTAGAAAAATTGTCAGGAGTAAAGTTTGAGTAGAGAAAAACAGGAAAAATCCTGTATGCCATGAAAAAAAGATAGTCCAAACTGGGATATCTGGTTACCTAACTTACGATTTACTGTCATCTCTGTTCCTTCCACTTGCTGACATATTTGGTAATCACTCCTTTTTCATCTTTATATAAAAAGCAGACTAATACATAAAAATCATGCCTATCGAAATTAAAACAAAATCTGCCTTATTTTCTTTCAGCACCATATCTTTCCTATATAATGTTTCAATTAAACAGATAGAATCCTTCTGTCAGCTTTACTTCATGTCTGCTATTGCAGCCTTCAGAATACCGCCACCACACCATACCTCCCAGCAGTGTGATAATCTGCAAGACTAATTTCACCAGCCAATCCTTACATTTACTACTGGAATTACCTTTACTTATATTTGAGATTTAGCTTCAGACTGCAAGTGACTGCCTTAAATTTCCCTTGTTGTCTTCCAGCTGTGGTCCATGTGCGTGGCTGTGCATTGCATTTTACCTTGGAGTACCGGTTTCAGCAAGTTCAGACAGAAGGGCACTTTTCCAACATGGCTGTTCACTTATCAAGACCTAATGGTAGAGTTTTCTGGACAGTGAGAAGCCAGATGCTCTGAACCCTGCAGCAGTTCACTTGTCCAGCTTCTTTCCCTGTGGGACTCCCTGTGGATTGGCCTCTCTGGAAGAGCTGGCATTCTGTTTATAATATCAGACTTTCTCTATGTTGCTTGACAGAAAAACCTGTCCTTAAAGCACTGCTTCACTGCCAGGACACTATTCAGCACTGCAAAAGCAATACATATTTTTTTTTTCATCTCGACTGAACAGTGACTACAGCAGCAGACACATAGAGTCTTGACTGATTACAGCTGTACATATCCTGATGCAGCTGTATTGAGATCCTCTGTGCCAGGCATGAGCTTTCTTGTCCACCAATGGTCACATACAGGGAGAACAGGTATATGTAGAAGTGGAATAACACCAGGCCAGGCTTCCCCAAGCCTAAAAATTTCTTAATATATTGTTTGGCTTTGTGTGAAGATTAGTAATTACTTGCACCTGCACATGTGAATGAGGACAGTCAAACTGTAAAGGATCTGCTCTGAGCTATTTTATGCAAAATCCCACATTTGTTTTGCAAAGCTGTGCATAGCTGTATTGAAACCAAGAAACAATCATTCCCCACACCTTTTGTTCTCAATATTTTTTCCTTATTTGTTGCAGAACAGAACTCCCGACGTTTGAAGACCACAGTTTTGAAACACTCACTCCTTACATGTATACAGATTCCTCCCTGAATAATTTTCTAGATCCCAGAATTGCAATTCAATTGCTTTCCAATTGGAATTTAATTGCTTAATAATTACTGCTATATAACCACTTGATGAAGAAAATACAAGTTATTAAAAAGCAATGCAAAACAAAAAATAATCAAAATGCAGACAACTATTTATGTTCAATTATTTGCATGCATTTTTAAATTGGAAAGGATGACACACACCTTGAAAAGTTATTTACCAGAATTATTTGGCTGGATGGGATCATAGGACAAGTCCTGATACTGTCTAAACTATTCCCACTGAAAACAACCAGTGTACCTTTTCTTGAGGGGTACAGATATGAGAAGAGACTGGGGAGCTGTAAGGGCTGCAGAAGCCAAGCATCTGTGTTATAATACAGCAAGTGATAATACACTGGGAGGAGGAGGCAGGTGCATCTGAGGTCTGCTTACTGCCTAAACCAGCTCTTTTATCACCTGCCTTTGATTCTGCTCTTCCTCGCACTCTTGAGTTGGTACCGGAACAAATGCAAGCAGCACAGACTGCAAGTGCCGCTTGGCTTCACTCCACAGCTGCCTAGAATGCTCTCCCCACCCTTAAATAGCATGTGTTCATTTTGCAGTATCTTCCCTCATGACTGTAGCTTACTATTCATTGCTCCCACGCATTGGCTCCCACAGTAGGTTAGCCATCCTCTTAAAGGCAGCGTTTATGGCAGTGACTTCATTCACAGGCGTCATGACTCTTTAGAAAAGAGGAGGGAAATTGCTACTGTTCTGTCCCCAGCTAGATGGATACACAAGTCTTTTTCCAGCAGGAAGAATACATGATTACATCCTGCTGTCTTGGCCAGTGCTAACGATTGCTGGGCTCTGTAAAAGTGGTTATGCTAACCTTTGCTGCCTGTGGGATGGGAAAGAGGTGGACAAGTTCAGTCTGGGAGAAAAATGAAGACACCTTGCTTGTGATAGCTATGCTGTACCTGCACATTCCTAAAATCCCCTGCTATGGGAGAAGGGCTCTGCTCCTTGGACAAAGACCAGCAACTAGTCCAGCGGTCAAAGAAGCACAGGGAAGGATGGTTTGCTGATGACCTACTCTTTGTAGAGTCTTAGAACAGACGGAGCCTAATAGGACTAAGGGGCATATGAAGAGCAGCAGAAACAAATGGTTCCAATGGGAACAGCTTTTACTTTTTGCATCTAACCTTCATTTTGAATGACATGACATTGAGCAATGTCATTCTAGGTCAGCAAAAATGATTCTTTGCTCAAGCCATGAATGACCTAATTTTGTTATTGCACAGCATGCCCATTGAGTACCTGGACGTTAGAGAAATCTATTACTCAAAGTAGCAAAATGAGATGTTGGTTCTCCGCTGTGAACTCAAGTTCAGTTCTGATTCTTGAGGGGCATGAAGAACGTAGCTGTATGTGCATGTCCTTACTTCAGTGTGGGTCTAGGCTACAGCATATAGGTCAGGGACAGTTACAGCAAGAAAGCTGGGTAGAGCATGGGTATGCAGGGTATGAGATCACTGGCAGTACCAGACTGCCTTTGGCAATATGACCACAGCTTGGCTATGCATCAGTTACCTATTCCCTGCTGCAATTCAGCTACTGCCATGGCAGTCCTTCTCCCACTGCCAAAGAGTTGAGCTATACACAGAGAAGAATTCCAAATACTCTGCTACAGTGCTAGACCGCAATGGAAAACCTAAGTGTGGAGCTTCAGAAAGTAGTCAGAGTTCTCATTAAAAGGTCACATACTGCCTACTGTAATCTGGCTATGCTGGTTCTGCTCAGAAAAAGAGGCAAGTGTACCTTCTGGTAGTAGAACTGGCAAAGCTGCCCCACTCCCTGAAAAAGACTGAAGACTTCTCTTCAGACTATTAAAACAAGTTTATATTAGCTCAACACCTTGCATGATGGAAACAGATTTTGATCCAGCAATCAGCACACTAAAACTGCATTATCTTGGGGAATCTGGGCTTCATTTCTTTTCATTTGAGGAAGAATATTTTGGGGAACACTGCAGCTCTTGACCTTCAAGTGTTATACTGAAATACCTGTTTATTACATTTCCCTTCCACGTCTCCCAAGTTAAAATCCATTCAATGTTTTGCAAGTCAATCTCTCTGCTGTGAAACTTAGGAAAAGGCTTTTGCTATTTTAAGTTGTTCTAAGAGCTGTTGAATAACACTTCAGATTAGGTTTTACCTAACAGACTATCTGTAGTCTGCCTCAACATTCATCAACTTTAAAATTGCTATCTGCACATGACCTAATTTGATGCTACTAGGGCTTACTTGTTACAGCTTTGTTTTATTTTTTGAAAGTTCATCCTCTGCAAAACTGTGATACTCACTGGGAGAGAGACCTGTTCAAAAGACATCACTTGGTTCTCTACTCAGCATTTGAACATTTTGCATTAAAAAAAACTGACGGATTTTCTTCTCAGCTGATCTGAGCGCTCCTCACCACCATCTGTGGTTGGCATAAACACTGCAAATTCTACAAGTGACAGAAAATTGAGAGAACCACAATTGGAAGCAATAATATTGTCAGTCCTTTACACAAGATTTCTTAAACACAGCATACATGTACAGTACTCACACAAGCAGTTCAAATATACTGTTTCTTGATGTTTGAAGTCTTCTTTCTGAGGAAATGGCCAATTAAATCTAAGATTATTTTGTTTGCAAAGAAAGCAACTATTTTGGTATTATTGAAAAACCACTGAATAAAACCAATTCCAGGAGGCTGGGGGATTTTTAGTTCAGAGACATAGTTTTATCTAAACAATGCCAGCGATTCTTTACTAGACCTTATTTTTCAATTAATTTACTAGCATACTAAAAATCAGATTGATGCATTTTTGAGCTGTATCTTGTAGCTGAATTAGAAACAGTTGATTGCAAGTAGGTAATTTTTACCAAAAAAAAAAAATCTACTATTTGGAAAATACAGTGTACAGAGCAATTGCTGAGAGGCATCCTTGCCCAAGCATGTCTCTTTTCTAATTCTGAAACTCCTTTGGAAGATGGAGAAAATAACTAACAATGTCAACCCTCAGCATCCAAATACCACCATTTATATTGCCCACATTTTTTATGTATAGTACAAACTACCCAATTAGTTGAAATAATAAATTCTCATTTTCTATTACCTTGCAGTCAACTGGTACCTCCCAAAGTCAGCCCTTTTGGTAGCAAGTAAAGATGCACTACCAAAGTGCTATCATTTAATAATAAAATATTTATTATCCTTTCCAAAAACATCCTAATGCAGTTTCATTATTGCCTTGAAACTCAGATGAGATGACAGATTATTCCCCTTTAACTGTGCACAAATTATTATCAAAGAAACATTGTGATGTCCATGTTTTGAAGCACCAGCAACACACAGGAAAACATACTCTTTTCAGCCAAACCTTAGTCATGCATGCATTCATTCATTCCTGTTCAGTTGAAAGAGGAGCAAGTACAGTGGCCAGTGCACACAGCTTTTGAACTATCAGCACATACCATTGAGCTACGATATACTGAGCCATGGGTGAATATTGGAAAACAAAATGATTTGCTGTCATTGTGAGCTATTGGAATTATTGTGACTAATAGTGTAACATTCTTTTGTTGACCATACAACAGCTGCCTTTGTGTCTTTTGAAGTGTGAAGTGTTTAATACTTCATAGAAACAAAAAATTTTAAAGTGTTTTGTTGTTTAGAAGCTACACTTTTATGATTTGTCCCATTTTCATGCCATCTTATATCTGACAGTCCTTCAGGAACAATTGAGAAACTTGTGCATAAATTAGAACAAGCCTTGAAACAATTACTGCTTTCTTTACTGATCTGTGCAAAATCAATTCTTGTGTACACATACACTTTTTCCTGACTTGTTGACAGAACGCCACCATTGTAATGACTGCCAGTGTCAGGGTAAGAGTAATGATATATAGAGAGCCAGTTAAGTACATGAAAGTGTTAACATGCTGAGTCAACCTTCAAAAAGCCCTGGACAGTGTGTTGGTCCAGTTTCACTCTGACAGCGATTTCTTTTTGTCTGACCTGCCCAAGAAACCCTTTTTCTTTTTTTTTAAATTTAAATCAAAATTTAAATATTTATGTAGAAAGCATGTAAAGCAAGTCAGGATTCACTGGTTTTAACAGCATTGCATCAACATAGGCTGTTTGGTATCAACTAGATAGCATTTCAGATTTCAACTAAAGGTTCTTCAGCCCTTCAAACAGCTGCTCTTATTTATTTGCATCATTTGGATCTGGTTCTTCAAACTGCAGTGTCAATAGTTCTGATGACGCGTTTGAAAAAGTTGGAACACTTCCAAGAAGCCCTTTTGATGCGTCCACTCACGGAAGCAGGATTTTGTGACTGCGGTTCAAAGCCTACGTACAGCCCTCCTTAAGCCATATGCTTGGCAAGCTATTTATCATGGCAACAGAAGAGAACAAGAGAGTAAGTTTGTGCTTTATCAAATAAGCCTCAAATTTGAAGGCTTCCTTTCTGCCATCATTTCACTGCCCGTATGAGACAGGCTGAGACGGGAAGGGGTGGAGAAAAGCAGAGTGCTCGCACCTCCTTCTGTTGGCTATCATCCACATGGCACCGAGACACGGTCACTAGATCAAGGCACACCCGCCAAACCAGCGCCACAAGACCGGCCGCCTGGGCACTACTCTCTCAGGTGACGCATCCCGCCCTGCCATGGCCGTGGGTAACGTCCACACGCCCCAGCCAGCGGTCGCGCCCGGCCGAGGCTGGTCTGCCCCGCTACTGCACGCCCGGCCCTCCTTCCCCCGCGGCTGGTGCTGGCAACATAGGGCGGCGGAACAAAGCCCCCATAGCTCCCCATCAGCCCAGGAGGAGCGGCGACGAGCGCCCAACAGCCCCGATCACAATAATACGTCAACTTTCAGCCACCCTGCGTAGGGCCCCGCTCAAGCCTCCTGCGGCCCGGCTCGACTCGACTCGGCTCGGCTCGGCTAGGCTAGGCTAGGCTAGGCTCGGCTCCAGGAACCGACTTCCCCGTGACCTGCCCCAGTCCGGCCCTCTAGGCACCGGGAATGGAAGCTCTCCTCCCCAATAGGGCCGTCCCGCCCCACACCTCACTTCCGGGGCGGCCATTTTGGGAGGTCGGCAGTCGGTGGCTGGTCGGTAGAGGGGGGCGGGGGGCGGGGTAGGTCCCGGTCTCTAGCGACAGCGGTGGCGGGGGGGTGGCCTGCGAGCCGGCGGGTGTTGGGGGCGCTCCAGGGCTGAAGCCGCCGCCCAGTGATAACAGCGCCCGTCTGTGCGCACCATGTCGGATTTCGACAGCAACCCCTTCGCCGACCCGGACCTCAACAACCCTTTCAAGGTGAGGCTGCGGGCGAGGAGCGGGCGGTGTAAGCCTTCCTGGGTGTCGTGGCTCGGGGAGAGCGTGCTGCCCCGAGCCGCGGGCAGCGCGGCGGCTGGTGAGGGGAGAGGCCCTGGCCCTTCTTCGCGGCGTGCGGGGGGGGAGTGTGCTCTCGCTGCGGGAGGTGGGGTAGGGCCGGCGGCGGTCGTGCTGTGGCCTCGGGGGACTGGCTGGCCCTGGCCGGCAGCGGTGAGGGGGGCTGCCCTCCGCGGCTTTGGAGCAGGGCGGCTAGGAGGGCTCGCAGGATAGAAGCGGCTTCGGAAGCCCTAGAAACGTGCCCAGCCGTTTCACAAGTTCAGGTTTGCGCGTTTCCTGCTCTTGATAACACGAATCGCATTTCAGATGCATTATTTTGACGGAAAAAAATGAAGGTTTCTTGATTCTAGCGGTAACTTTGTGTGTATGATACTAATACGGCCTTTTTTCTCCCTTTTGACTGACCCAAATAGTTAAGCTTAGTGAATTTGCCCCGGTTTTCCTCTCTAGCCTCCTCCAAGCCCCCAGGAAGCTTACTTGCGGCTTTGCATTATTTCAGAAGCGTGCAGAGTACTGATGGCCAGGTGTAAGTTTCATCCTGCATCTCAGAATACTGCATTGTAATGTACACTAAAGCTTTTAGTTTTTGCACTGTTGACTTGTCATACAGCTGAAAATTGTTTCTTCACCCACTGTTCTGACTTCAGCTGTCAAAATGAGCTAACCTCCTTGGATGCTTCCCCTCTTTATGTTTTCTTTCCTTGTTATTTGAACCCAGCTCAATTAATTTATTGAGCTGCTTACTTTAATAATCTTACTGAGCTTTTTTTTTTTTTTTTTCCCCTGCATTTTATTTCATGCTGACACTTTAAAGTGTGCCGATAGTGTGTGGCTGCGAGTTTAGGATGTCAGCTGAAATAATTAAGCTTCTTAAAAACTGAGCTGTCACATTTCAAGGATACTTCTGTGCAGTTAGCTGCTGGAAGCATTGCATTGCTGACATTTATTAATTGGAGCATTGTCTGAATCATTAGTTTAGTTTTTATGGTCGTAAGATTCAGTTGATTGTATTCTTTAAGCTAGACACTGTGTTTTTGCACAATATGGTACACAGTGCGGTGACCTTCTGGATGAACAGCAGCCCTGGCGTTGAGGTTGCTGCCAACTGTTCTTTTAAATACCTTTTGGCACCAAGCACTGAAAAAGTGTCATTGTTCTAGAATGTGTCTTCAGTAACAAAACCAGATGATGCTTTTCCTCGCTTTTTGTAATTGTTACAAAGATAACATCTAGCAACATGTATTTTGTATAGACACACAGAGTGGTTAGGTGTATTGGAAGAAGTATAGTTGCTCCTGAATCACTCATCGGCCCAGGTAACTTGTCCCATGTAGTGTTTCTAAGACCTAAGCTATGGACCTACGTTAACCATACTTCCAGTTTGAAGACACAGCTTAAAGTGAAATTTTATTCTAGTTTCTCTTCAGGGAAAGACTTCTGTCGGGCAGAATCCATGCTCTATTAATGTAGAATGTGTCATGATGAAAGGAATCTACAAGAACTTCTCTGTAACTTGAAGCTCACTGTCAGACACGCTTCTGGATTTCTTTTATTTGCAGAAATTGGTTTAGAAAAGTTGTACACTTTTCCTTTTTCAGAGGCTTTTATTCATTTCCTTCAGTTTTTGTTGACTTCTGTCGCATTCATTGCCCACAAAAAGTGATCTTGCATACCTTTACTCATCCACATGTTTAACTTGAAGGGGCAGAGGCCTCATATAAACCAAACCTCTACTGTCGTCTCCTTTCAGCTTTGAAATTAGTGAGTATGAATACATTGTCTGCATTTAAGGTTTATCTGACTATGTGTTTCAACATACCTTATACACAGAACCAGTATTTCCAGATGGACCCTGACAACCTAAGTTATGTTGACTGAACACCTCATTCTAGTGTACTCATATTTTTATGTCTTTGCTTGATAATTTTATGTTAGACATAATTAGTTGTTTTCCTTACTTTTGAAGTCACTTTGTGTGCTAATGTAGGATCACAAAGTAGTGTGGCAGAGAAGAGGAATGTCACATGGAAGAGCTGTTGCAAGGGCCTAAAGATAGATCCTTCTTTTTCTTAAATATTTTGGTTTTACTAGTTGTCTGTGATCTACTTGTGAGGTTTCCTGTAACTATTCTCTTGCATTTTAATAAAAAGATTTCATCTCAGATTCTTGCTTGATGTTGAATCAAATAAATATGTTCCCTGGGAAGATAAAGGTAAAGTGGAAACTTATAGTTTGCTTAGTATTTTGGGTAGTTAATTGTTTTGGAAACCTAAAATTAAATTATGTTTCTGTTTTGGTTCTACTAGAAGTAATGAAATTTGTAAAATAGAATTTCTTGTTTCAAGTATTAGCTTACTTAGCCTGATTGTATAATATTGTTGATTTTGAGAAGGTGGCTACTTAACCCTTAAAAGAAGAAAAGCCAGAACTTGAACTGAACCCAAATGCTGATACGCTTTTGAAGTCGTAGTATTCCTCTGTAAGTAGCTGTCCTTCACATGCTGTACCAACAAAACCAAGAGATGGTTTGGTTTGAAAGACAAGAGATAATGAAACAAAGATACGTAACATAACATTAAAAAGCTTTTGATCATATTAAAGTTGTGCGGAAGAAAATGCATTCATGAACCATACAAGTGAAGATGCAATAATCCTGCTATTATATGATGTAGCAGCACTGTGAAAAAATACCCATTTGGTGTGACTTCAAGTATCGTGAATGAAAGCAGACTAATAATGAAAGCTGTTTTATTTCTTTCACTAAGAAGCAGTTGTCACAGCTTGTGAGTATGAATTCACACGCGGTCAAGTTATTACTGAGAAAGAGTTCTACAGCACCCACACAGGGTGAACAGAGCAGATTGGGTCATGGTAACTGCGTCCATCCAAGAGTATAGAGTGCTAGACAAGTCCATAGAGTGGAATCAGATCTTAGCTCAAGTTCGAAAGTCAGTTCAGGGTCAGGATGAGGCCCCGTGAAAGTAGCCAGGGTCAGCCAGCAGTCCTGTGATAACTGCAGAAGTCCTTAGAGATGAGGTGGGTCTGACCAGCTTGGAGCAGTTTGGGCATCCTCAAGGTGCTGGCAGGTTATTTTTTTAATAGACTAAACCAGCAGAAATAAATTTTTTATGGCAAAGGCAAATTTCTAATGTAGCTGCCTCCTTGTGCTTTTTTCTTCTTTCTTTTTTTAAATATCATAAGATTGGGAATAGTTGTAATCTTGGGTGATGGTACAGTTACAAAGGTTCTGAAACAGCAGTCTCTTAAAATCCAGTGTAAATTTCATATAATCTGAAACAATTCAACAATTCTTCTACAATAAAAATATGTTGGTTCTGGTTTTGGTTGTTATTTTTTTAAATTATTTTTTTAGCATAAGTGAATGATACTACTACTAAGAGAAGAAATTTTTTTAAGTAGAGCTATGAATTTCAGAGGCCTTTGTGGCTTGGCTGACAAGACTGTAAAAGGTTTGAGGACTGGTTAGTCATTCAAACATACGAAACAGTTACTTATAAGTGACTGTAGAAACTGAATTCTGTTGGGTTGGTTCATCTGGTGTGTTCAGAGCTCTGAGTAGGTGCAAGTATTTGATACTATAGAAATTAATGCTAGGACTGAAAACTAACGTGTATTTTTGTTTAAATGTGAATGGCGACCTTCAGGTAAAAGCTGAACCTCTGCATGATATGCATGAAGATTTGAACAGAGTGGCCTATGTCTTACTCAGTTTTAGTGTGGAAGGACACAATCATGAAAACCTCAGATGTACCTAATGTTAATTATATGAGTAGTTTCTTTGGGTGGATTATGTATCCAAACTGTGGTTAGTTGCAAGTTGCTGCTCCAAAAAGACATGGATTGTTTGTAGTTGTGTCATAACTGCCATTCTTGTGTGGATGTCAGAGATGCTCTAAGGTACCTAAAATGGCGTTAGACACCCGACTTCCACCCACTGAGGTCACAGGATTACTTGAGTCAGCAGAGCTAAATATATGTTAAGAGTTTAAATTTACTGCAGAGGTAATTCCAGTTATAAATTGAATATTATGGTTAATCTGACTCACGTGAGCACAAATTAATCTAGCTGGTTTGGCAGGAAGTACAGGCTGGAGGTTTTATGCTGAAGCTAATGGTTCAGATGACTGCTACCTTGTTTGGCAGCAGAATATATACGGTTAACACATCACTTCCTCAAGTGATGTT
This sequence comes from Psittacus erithacus, assembly GCA_009867235.2. Lineage (NCBI taxonomy): Eukaryota > Metazoa > Chordata > Aves > Psittaciformes > Psittacidae > Psittacus > Psittacus erithacus. Next base: position 11,900 of record WYDI02035241.1, read on the forward strand.
AAAATGATAGAAACTTTCAGGAAGAAAGAGAAGTGTTAATTATTTTTGAAGGATCAAGTGTTTCTGCAGTATTTGTACTTTAGCATTTAAAAGTTTGGTAGCATGCCTATATGCTTAGCTGAGTTTTTGTTCTTTTATATGACTATGAAATACACCCAATTAAGTTGTCTGGCTTTAAATTAGCCAAGGATATAAAATATTTTTCTGAGTTTATTACCTGGTTTCCCTTCATGTCTTCAAAATTTATAAATTTCTCTAAATCTAAATAATTTAATGCTGTACATCACGGTATTGGAAGTGTCTTTTAGCTGGGCTACATAGTAGTTATCTTCAAGAGTACACTTCATCAGTGCTGTAACCTGCACTGTAATCTATTAGAGCTGTGAGGTATTGTAACAGACACTCAGTATCAGTTACAGTTGCATTTTCTTTCCAGATTTTTGTTGAAGTGTTAGCACATACAGCCATTAGTAGTATTATTTTATTATATGCTGAGATTCAACGTTACAAAGAGGAGCACAACATGTTTTTCAGAGCAGAGGAAGGAGAAAGGTTTGAGAATAGCTATGAGATGGAGATTATATTTTTTTAGATGTCCAGCTCTCCATTGCAGGGTGGGGCTGACTGGTCCTGACTTCTCTCCAACTATCATCCCAGTGTTGAGGTAGTCAGAGAGCTGGATCTGGGGAAGAAAGATCTCCAGTTGCCCTAGCTGGTCCAGCTGGTCATTAATGATAGGAAGCAAACTGTTCACAGAGTTCTTTGCTTTTCTTGCATTGTCTTCTGCCTCCTGGGCAGCCTGTGAAGCCATGCCTGCCATCATCATATCCTGCTCAGCATCATCCTGCTTCCACTTCAGCTCTTTTTCTGCATCCTGTAGTTGTTTCATCATGTCATCCACTTCCCTGGCCAGCCCCTTCACATCAGCAAAAGTCTTGTCAGCTTTGGCGTTGGTAGCAGCAGCATTCTTCTGAACAGTACCAAGGATTTTCTCAGCATCATCTGCTTTAGCCTCGGCTTTGCGTGCATCAGCAGCAGCATTGCCAAGCGCCACCTCCGCCTGGCGTGTTTTATTGTTGGCTTTTGGTAAATGTATATCCCAGTATTTGAAAGTCCCACTACCCATTGCTCTCAGTGTAGTTTTTAACAAACCATTGTACTGTTCAATTTTCCCAGAGGCTGGTGCATGGTAGGATATGTGATATACCCACTCAGTGCCATACTCTTTGGCCCAAGTGTCTATTGAGTCCCACTGTTTGATTCAGTTCTCTCTGGGGTGCCATGTCACCACGAAATCTGTTTCTCAAGGCCCAGGACAGTGTTCCAGGCAGTGGTGTGGGGCACAGCGTATGCTTCCAGCCATCCTGTGGTTGCTACCACCATGGTAAGCACGTGGCACTTGCCTTGTCAGGTTGGTGGGAGTGTGATAGTCTGCCAGGCCTCCCCGTATTTGTACTTCAGTCATCATCCTCCATACCAAAGAGGCTTTAACAGTTTGGCTTGCTTAATTGCAGCACATATTTCACAGTCGTGAATAACCTGGGGAATAGTGGCCATTGTTAAGTCCACTTGTTGGCCATGAGCCTATCTATATGGTGCATCTCTGCTCTGATGGCCTGAAGTGTCATGGGCCCACTGAGCCAAAAATAATTCACCCTTATGTTGCCAATCTAAGGCCATCTGAGCCACTTCAATCTTAGCAGCTTTATCTACTTCTTGGTTGTCCTGGGTTCAGCAATAGCAGTCATTTTTCTCCTTCTTAGAAACTGGTGCAGCTGTACAGCAAACTGACTCGATTCACCCTCTCCTTCAGCACTTTCTGCAACTTGTCGTTGGGGAGTCCATAGGGCTGCCTTCCGTCTCCGATGCTTTCCTGCAATATGGCAGGACCCATCAGTAAACAAGGCATACTGCTTTTCATTTTCTGACAGTTTATTATATGGTGGGGCCTCTTCAGGATGCATCACCTCCTCTTCTGGTGACATTCCAAAATCTTTGCCCTCTGGCCAGTCCATGATGACTTCTAGAATTCCTGGACGACTGGAGTTTCCTATTCGAGCTCGTTGTGTAATTAGTGCAGCCCACTTACTCCATGTAGCATCGGTTGCATGATGTGTAGAGG
>WYDI02035241.1:14563-28939 GCA_009867235.2 Psittacus erithacus
CAGTGCCAATCACTTCCGAGGCAGCTCGAACCCCTTCATAGGCTGCCAGTATCTCTTTTTCAGTTGGGGTATAGCTGTCCTCAGATCCTTTGTATCCCCGACTCTAAAAGCCAAGGCATCAACCTCGAGTCTCCCCTGGAGCTTTCTGCCGGAGGCTGAAGGTGGGACCATTCTCCCCGGCTGTGGTGTAGAGTACATTTTTTTTACATCTGGTCTGGCCCGAGCTTGTCCAAGGGCTACTGCATGAACTATTTCTTGATGGGAAATAGCATAATGAAAAACACAAGACTGTATTTCTAGGGAGTTTTGGTTTGTGTAGCTGTAGGTTTTAAAAGCTTTAGGACAAAGTTGGCCTTATGAGCCTCTGAAGTTCTTTTTGGTTTCAGAGGTGGGGAATTGAGTTGTCTTGCTCAGTGGCTCAGAACCCTTTTAGCTCTGTTTCTGTGAGATATTGTGGCGTATAACAGAGGCTGCTTGAGAGCCAAGTATAAGAAAACCCAGCTGGCTACTTTCACACTATTTAACAGGTTTTAACAATTCTGTTTGGTCAGTGCTAAAGTGAAAATTTTTTGAGCATCATTCTGTGAGGGGAGTGGGAAATGGCTGATCAGTGAATGAGATGTTAAACTTGAAATTGTGCAAGAACTATTGTAGTGGTTACTCAGATTTTTATTTTTTTTTATTATTAGAAGTACTAAATAGTCTTTATTTTGCTTATAAGTTACTAATTCCCATAGGTGTAACCTTTGGGGACAATTTTTTTTTTTTTTTAGTACTGATTTTTAGCAATAGTTTAGAATATATTATAAGGTTTCCTTCACACTGTTGAATGTAAACTGTTGATACTGCTAGCATACTATTAGGATAGTGAAACATGAAATCTCAATTTACTTGCTTTTGTGAAGTTTCTGTACCTGGACTTGTTCTTGGATATGGGGTGATGAAGAAAGAAACAAAGCATGAGGAATCAGAAAGGTTTGACCCTGCATTAAAACATCAGTAGTTTCTTGAAACTTAACTTTTCCATGTGCAGCTTGCTGTGGCATGAAAAAGGAGGAAGTCTTTGGGGAATTTAGCTGTTTGATTTATATTAAGTGCTTACTGAACATGTGCAAATTGCAGTTTCAGAGGCTTAATCTGGTGGGATGTAGTGTGTTATGATACTGAAAAATACATCCTTCATGTGCCGGCTTTTGTCTTTTCGAAGCATCAGCTCCTGATCTAAAAAACTGAAACCTAACAGTTAACAGGAATTAAAAAAAAGCTGTTTTTTTTAAAGATACTCATTGCTGGCCCAATACTTTTTTCTTTCCCCTTCCATTTTTTGTTCTCAAAAGGTAGGCTTTGTCAGAAATCTCTCTCCAAAAGTGCTCATGAGGACATACTGAAAGCAAAATATTTTATATGGAGAGTTTCAGTTGAAACAGCAGTAGCTTTAATTCCTCTCCAGAACTCATTTATGAAAAGTGGAGTGGATAGTTCAATCAAAAAAATCAAAAAACTCAGATCAACCAACGTACTTTGGGGCATTTTGTATTGTGTGTTTTTGCTTAATTTTCTGAGCCAGTTGTGTGATCTTAGGAAGTATTCAACAGTGAGTAGGAAGTGCACCTCTTACCGTTTAAAAAAAAACCAAACAACAAAACAAACCAAAACCAGACCTCAGGATGAATTCTTACTGAAAAGTGTACAGTTAGTCTTACTCATATTTAGAAAAGGCTAGTAGGAAGTGGGTATTGGGAATAAGTTGCGATAATCAGTGGAGAGCTTAACTTGAGATGAAAAGTTTATCCTTTTCATAAAAGAAAACAGAGCCTTTTAGTAGGGGTGGTAGGGATAAGAAATTCTGATTGGTTAAGATTGCCTTTGCTAGATTTGTGCATCTATCTCCTGACTTCCCCAGGGTGGTTATACCAGTCTGGATTCACTCCTGGTAGACCTCTGGCATCTGCTTCTGTTCTGCATACAGAGTTATTTTAAGGAAGTTAGGAGGATAAAGTTGGGGTTGTGCTTCTCTTGCTTTCTGGGGAGTTCCCTCCAAGCACAAAAAGCAGCAGGAAAAATGCATAGCTAGGTGTTTATGGAACAGTAAATGCTGAAGATATTTGCAAAGTGAAGGCTGGTTGGTGTCAGTGACTGGTAAAGCAGTTAGATTGGATAAACTTATTTGTAGGGATCTTGAAATAAAAAAGGATTGTGTAGTGGCAGAGCTAAAGGGGAGTAAGCCAATGACTGATGAGGGAGGTGGTCGGATTGGTACAGTGAATTGACAATATAGAGACTTCATCTGCTAAGATGCTTTGTGATGAGGAGAACTGTTTGGATTTCAAGTACTCCAGTCATTAAGAGTTCTTAACATAGAACTTAATACCGAACTAAGGTAAAAACCAAAGATTTCTACAGTAATCTTTAGTAGCTTAATCTTACGGAGCTACATAATTAATGCAGTATTTCCATGTTTTATTTTTGTGATTTCATTCACTACAAATGCTTAAATGTATTCTTTTAAAAATCCTTTTTTGCATGCATAGTATATTGTTTCTCCTTAGTCTCTGTTTCTTAGGACTAACCAGGTGTACTTGTCAGTTTACTCAGATTTTTGGTGCTGTTTTGTAAATTCCATGGAAATCTGAAAGAAAAAAAATCACTTCTGAGTGCAGCATTTCAATTTTATTCTTTTTCCAAACAACCAGATTGTTGTATTTTTTTAATGTGCGATACTCTGAGTACCCAAGTCTTAGAAGATACTTAGTTGTTGTTCTTACTTGCTCTTGTCAATCAATGTTAAAAATTCATGTTATTATTCCATTTCCTTGTAGTTACCTTTGTTTTCAATCTTTTTATGGTAAAAGTATCTTACGATTTTTCCCTGTTCCTTTTTCCAACAGGTTGTTTTTGTTCTATTTAGCTTATGTGGTTTTTATTTGAAATTCTTGTTTTCAGTTGCTAATGTGTTGTAAAACCATTATAATCTCTATACAAATCCGTGTTTATAGAGTTTATAAATTCTTTTTCTTGACCTCTGCAATAAGATGTTGCTTTTACTTCCCTGCTAGTCATTGGTAGCAAACAGAAATACTGAAGTAAATTAAATGTTCTGTGCAGAGCATGGATATCACCTAGTTCCACTTAGGGAAAAAACACAAGTGCATATTATCATTGTTATATTTTAACCTTTTTTTTTTTTTCTGTCTTTCATGACATGTTATTTGTGCAAATGATAAATGCTTTTGCCTTTTTGATAGAAAAAAGGATGTACCTTAAAAGTGAAAAATCTTCAGCAACTTGGACAGCAGTTTGGAGGGGGCAGTTCTAGTTCACTACTTTCTCTTTGTTTATATCAGTCAGAACTAATAATGTAAATGTAGCTGAACGTGTTTTAAAGAATATTACTGGGTTCTGTATGCTGTCAAAGCATCTCACTCGTGGTGGAACAATGCTGGACCTATTCCTGGTGAACAGTAATAAAAAGAATTGCTATGGATGTATCTACTTCTTCAGTCTTCAATTTGCTAGTCTCTTGTGTATTAGTGAAACCTGGTAGTTTATGACCAGTTTTGGTCTCGTAGAGAACAGAGGTCTCTGTTCCCTTTAATTTGTTTTTCAAAAAGCTGTAGAAACTTGCATAGAACAGATTCTTCTGCTGCATTTTAAACATTCTCACTTGTAATTAATTGTGTTTGAGCACCCTCTGTGATGATGACTGAGTATTCAGTTAATTTTATCTATATCTGAGTGATGTGAGCAGAATTTGTTAACTTGGCACAGGATACATTTTTAATAGTTCTGTAGATGTTCTTGGCAATGTGAGATAAAATATGTTGTGTGTTCTGGTTTTGTTTTGTTTGTGTATGGTTTTGGTGTTTTTTTTCTTTTCCAACTGTCTTTTTTCTATTCTTGATGTTAATACTGGGGTGCTCTTGAACCTGACTCCTAGTGATTCTGAGTGTGATGCTGATCTTTGCTTTTGAGGTTGACATTATAGAAGAGAGACTACAAGAAATAGTTAAAATGAACATTTAAAAGGAAATCAGTTAGTTCTAAGTTTTGCTTTTTTCTTAAAACTCCAGTTTCCTGAACTAATTCGGATCTTGAAAATGTCATCTGAAGTGAATGTGTGTGCCTTAAATACATCAATAGCTACAGTAGCTGGGTATGAATAATGGCCTGTTTTTAAATTCTGTTCTGAGGTTGCTGTTACTAATAGTGTGAAATAAAAAGGTAAGAAACTCAGGGGGCTGAAGTGGCAGGAGTTTGGCTTAGATAAAGCTGGAGAAGGAAGTGTGAATTGGAGGAAGAGAACAAGGAGCTGGACAAGATGCGAATTACAGGGATCAGCACTCAAAGTAGCAAGAACTGGAACTGGCGATGTGGCTGAGGAAAATCAGGTTGTGGCAAGGAGTTAGTGCAAGGGCAGCTCCAACTTGGGCAGAAGTACTGGTCCACCAGAACATAGCTTTCCTCAGTCTGAAGCGGGGACTGGACATTTTGCCGTTTCTACATTCAGTGACTGACTTTAGTGTATTTAAAGCATGTCCCAGAAATTCTCAGTCTTCAGTATTTGTGGAGGGTAACCTGATTTGTAATCACGGAAATCATGCAGCAAGTTGAGGTCTCTGGATGTTTGATGGTTCCAGCAGTGCTGCTGCTTTGTGTTGGTGTCTGTGGTGTCCGCACCTATTAGAACTTGTCTTTGTGGCTTTTTTTTTTTCCCCTCTGCTACTTAATATTAAGCCCCCCTGCATCCCCAAACTAAAAACTAATGCATTTTAATTTTATTATCTGAGTGGAATATCAAATATGGAAAAATAAGTTATGCCACCCTAGATTTAATTATTCTTGTAGAGTATTAAAGGTTTTACTCACTAAAATATACCCTGTCATGCAACATAGAAATTTGATAGCATTCATTTAAATGCCACTTTTTCTCTGGGTATGTGGTCCTGCACAACATTTATTGTATGTGTTCATTATTCAAACCCTGATTAACTCTGAATTCAATGGTTTATTATTTAGCAGTGAATATGAGTGCTGCAGTTTTGCTGCACTATATTCAGGTTAGTTGGCATTTTCCCTATTTTTAAAATGAGATGCAGTCAGTGTAAGGTAAGTGATTCAAAGTAATTCTTTGTATTCCTTGGGATGTCAGGTCTAATCTCTTCAGAAATACTGTAAGAAGTGTTTTGAAATATGAAGTGCAGCTCCTGTTGGCGTCAGTTGTTCAATGCTTTGTAGATATTCAGTACAGTTTGAAGTCTAGCAGCCTGCTCCTGGATACTCTAACTATGAAGAGCTTGTTTCTTGCTTATGCGGAGGATAGTTCTAGCATTAGAGAAGATCACAGTGAGTGAGTATAAGAGAGATACTGATCTCCAGACTAATACTTGCCTCCTTCAGCTATGAGATTACACTTCTTTTCTTACGATCTCTGGTTAACTTTTCCATGAGTCTCTCTGAATGTGGAAGAAATCAGGCCATGAACTTCTCTTAAGTGCAGGCTGTGTAACTGAGGTTTTCTTAGAGCAGAATTTGAATGCTACTTGCCATAGCGGGTTTCAATTTGTGTATTTTAGTGTTTGGGGTTTTTTTAGGTAATAAATTTTTCCTTAAATAGAGCTGGTGTTGAATATACTCTGAGTCATCCAGTTTTTGGTGTTTGTTTTTTTTTTTTTTTCATGCAAAAAATAGCAATATTTGGCAGAAATATAGTAATTGTAATTCAAAATGGGATGGTCTTCTGATAGAGGGCTTCGCATTCTATGTATTTAAGCATACAACTTATTTCTAGTACTAAGACTTTTGATGTAGTCAGCTTGTTTGGCTCAGCATATGTTTCCTGTTGTTTGTCAGTGTTAGAATATCACAATAGCTGTGTGAAGAGATCTGAGAAACTTTCCTTCCCCTTCTGCCTCTTGTTCTTCTCTAAAACATTTAGAGAAAAAAGGCTTTCTTTCATCAGGTATTTATTGTTGTTTGCATATTGTATTTCTAAATATGGATTGCACTTCTGAACTTGACTTAACCACTTTTTCCTGCTTTTTGGAAATCTGCTGCTGTTCAGTGGCTGTCCCATGAGTCTGATACTCTGGTTATTCAAATAATTGCATTTATTGCCCTTCATGGACACAGTTGAGCTGAGTTATTTGGTTAGTACAGCACACTACAAACAGAAGTTTGTTGTTGAAATGTACTTTTAAAGGAGCTAATTTAACTTAAAGTAGTTGCTATTTGAGTACTATTTGAGTTTCAGTAATGTAGGCATGTTGTTCCACTAAGTGGCTGATGGTTAGCTATCACTTATTTCATATGTGTCTATACTTGAGCATTTTTGCGTGTGGAAGAGTGAATGATATGACAGTATTTGTGAAATGGGTACCACAATGAAAGCATGAACAGAAAACTGGAGTATTTTTTCACTGCCAATTCACACTGACATGTGAAGGCTAAGAATAAGTGTACTGGGTCTGGCAAGAATGGAATTAATTTTTTTTTATATAGCAGTCTGTGTAGCTCTGTGTTTCAGATTTGTGACCAAAACCCTGCTGATAAGGCAGAGTGCTTCATCTGTTACTGAACTGTGCTTGCGCAGCATCAAGGCCTTCTCTTTTTCAAACTCTGCTTCCCCCTGAGAGTAGGCTGGGGTTGGGCAAGAGGTAGGGAGGGGACACAGGCAGGACAGCTGAGTTATGATTCTCTCCCTCATTCTGCTGGAGAGGGTAGTGAAAAAAGCAGACATTAAGAAAATCCCCTTCCTGCATTTGTAGGTTGAGTAACTGCTTTCAAGACTAAGCTAATACTGTAATAGATGCTGATTCTAAGGATCTAGATTTTAACTTTCAGTATCTTAATAATTTGTATATTTGCTTAAGTGTAGATTAAATCACTTTATTTTTTTTATTGGACAAATATTTCATGTAGAGATTTTAAAGGAAATATGAATGTGAATGTATGTAAATGTAAATATTTATTTTCTTCCCAGTCTTTATCAACCTCAGTTTCTTTCTAGTATTGAACTAGACTGTTGAAATTAAGAATATATGTATATCTATATAACAGCCTGCGTAGTTCACTGGGGGAAAAAAACTATACTATTTTCTTCATTTTACCAATTCAGTAAAAGTTGAACTATAGGTGCTTTTGGTACTGTGGGACACTGTTTCCTCAACTTCATTTTTCTGAAATGCTTTTCCTGTTTCTGAAGGTGTTGGAGGTTTTTCTGGGTAGGGAAAACCAAGAGCTACAGGAAGCTCTTTTCTTCTGTTGTGCTTTTTGGATGTATAGTTGTGGCGTCCAGTGGTAAACATAGGATAGTTTTCTTCCCTTCTCTATTGAGAGCTTTTTTCCTTATAAATCAAATGTATCACAGGTAGTTTCTTTTAGATGGTGTTAATCTAGGTGTATAAGAAACTTAGAATAAACCGATGTCATCTTGAAGACAGAAAAAGAGGTGGATGTTTACAGGCTTCTTCCCTGAGAACAAACTTTTTTTTAGAGTGAAACAAACACTGAGTTTTATATGATATAATGATGCAAGTGTTGACTTGTTGCTTATATACCTGTGCATACATTTACATAACTGTTTTCTCTTCTAGGATCCTTCTGTTACACAAGTGACAAGAAATGTTCCTCCAGGGCTAGATGAGTACAATCCTTTTTCTGATTCAAGAACAGTAAGCACATTTATTTATTAATCAAGCTGTTAACATTTTTAGGTAAGATTTGTGAAGTACTGTTCTCAGAGTTTTGGACTGACATTGTGAAACATGTGATGGGCTAGCTAGAGGTGATGGAAGATGTGTAAGGATAGATAGTCCTGTGAAGTATTTGGAGGATTAAATGGGTAAGTTGATTTAAGTGAGCTTTGACCAGTTAAGGAACACTGACTCTCAGACAGGGAGGCAAAACAGAACTGATTTTTTTAACCTGTTGAGTAAGACTTCTGATAATCTGTCCTTAAGCTTTTCTGAATTCTTCTTGCTTTAAAGCTTGTGAGCGTAGCACACCTCCTCAGTATCTTACTTTTGATTTCCTATTCACTTAATGAAAGAAGGTGGTGTTCAGAATGAGGAAAAAAATGCATTTAAGTAGCAGTCCACAAGCTACCTGCAGTTGTCCTGTACAAAAAGGAGTAATTTGTGTTCAAGCAACATAGTTGGGTTTTGGCTCTTATTTGTATAGATTTAGTTTACCTTGTGCTTATTTTCATCCATGGGAGAGGGGGCTGTTGGGGTCAGGGACATAGGAAATAGGGTATAACAGCATTTTTCAGTAGTTACTTTTGTTAGTGAAGATCTTGTGCAAGCGTATGGATGATTTGTGTCTCTCAGTATAATTTATAAACATTCAAATACAGTATTTTCAAATGTAGGCTTATTTCCTGTGGCAAATCTGATAGAGCTGGTAGGAAATGTTGGTATTTGAAACTTTGCAGTTGTCACAGATGGCATGGCACGCTTCATTCTAAAAAGAGAAGCAGAAGTGTATTTATAAAACAGCAATTTAACATTTGATAGTAAATGTGACAGTGATTTAACAAAATACAATAGCAGGTAAATGTGATTATTTACTGCATAGAGGTCAGGATTAGACAAAACTGTCAGGGAGTCCCTTCTGTTGAGTTCTGAGGTTCAGAAGGGACCCACTTTCTGTATTCCTTCTGGAGGAGCGTTTAGGTGCGGATGCATCCAGACTCAGTCCCAGACATCATCAGCGGTTTGTATCTAAAGGATGATACATGCACAATCAATCCTTAATTTCACTTAGCTAAGATTTCAAAGTTTAGCATGCTGTTAATTACTCAGCGCAAATCGGTTGCGGCAAGGAATCTCTCAACCCAGAGGAGTAATCTTGAGATGTGTCTCTGCTCAAAGGGAGATCCTGGCCTGCAGCCTGCTCCCATGCAGGAAGGCTTAGCAGGCCCTGGGCTGTGCACTACTTACGGTTTGAGCTAATGGATTCATACACATTAGCATGCCAGTTACTGAAGTTAGTTTCTTCCAAACTTGAGATGGACTTAAACCAGCACTGTGGTTAGGTGGTTTCGCTGATTAAATTAGCCCTTGGCTATTGTGTTGTTATCTGTCTCCCCAAAATCCAGTTTGAGTTATGCAGCTGTCGCAACCAGAAACATCCATTACAACTGCCACTGGAAGTTATCACTTAAGCAGGATTACAGGAAACAAAGGTCAGGTTGGGGCAGCAGGTGTGGAGCACACAGTCACAGCAGTGCAACAATAGGGGTTCATATGATGGTAAAAGGCTACAATGGAACAAGCTTGGTTTTGATGAGTCGTGGATTAGCTGTTTAAGGCAGAGTGTTTTCAACTAGCAAGAATATTAAATAAGTCTTAATTTTTTTTTCTCTGAACTTGCAATATCAGAAATTATCTTTCTGAAGCTTGAAGAGTTTCAAAAATGCTTTGTATTGACCTAAATTAGAAAGACGGTAGGTCTTCTTTAAAAAAACCAAACAACACAACAATCTAGAGCTACTGTGACATTTTTTAATTACTTACGTACTTATTTTAACACGCAGCTTTGTGGAAAGAGGAGAATTGAGTACTGGCTTTGAACAGTCAGCTGTGCATGTATAAAACATTCTAATTGCTCATTACAGATGTCACTCATATAGAAAAATTGAGAAGATGGAGGAAGTCTTTTTAAGTCAGTGTTCAGATCTACTGAATATGTGCTATATTCATGCACTGTGATTCAATTAATAACCTATGAAAGGTTACTGAATTAATAAAAACTGTCTACTGAGTGAGTTCTCTGTAGAGGAAAAGAGCTTCCACAGGTTTTCCTGCAGAAGACAAGACTGAAAGAGTAAAGTATATGTTCAGCTAAGAGTGCAGTAATTGTCTAACTGTTAGATGATACTCTTCTTCCTCTGTTTCTTGTGGATGCTGAATTTGTGAGTATTTATTCTGTAATTATATGTATTTGCAGCAATGTGCTTAGGTACCTGAGGATGTGCTCACAATTCTGTGTAATCAGCTCTCTTTTCCTACCAGCTTTGTGTGCAAGAGAAGGGCATGCTATGCACGTAGAAATAAATGTATGTGACAGGACTAAGGAAAGAGACAGTGGAAGTGAATGCCTTTAAGGGCTGGATAAACAGAGATAGAAACAGGGTCTGTGAATTTTAGACTTGGAGGTTTGGAATGTCTGTCAGTGTAGGGATAGAAATTACTCTGCATTTTGTATCTTGCTCAGAGCAGAAGCATCCAGATAGTTTCTGGGGGCTTTGATTTGCTGCTGTTCCTTTTTCTACATTTGTTGGGAAGCTGAGCCATCTGGAACAATTTTGTGCAGGTAATCCCACTTCAAATGTTCGAAAACCACAGCGGTATGAGTGAGCAGAAAGGGTGCAAGATAGTGGAAGCAAAATATATCCTGAAGGCTTTTATGCTCTTTAGTTTGAGAATTACTGGTCTGTAAGACTTCAAATTATATTTGTTTCACTATGAGTAATAATGTGTAGTTGTAGTTCTTAAGGAAGCTGAGAATGGTATGCTTCAATTGGAAATCCAAATTTCTAGTGGTAGTGGTAAGATGGTACGTTGCATTCTATAGCATTAATGCAGCAATAACCTTCTTTCCACCTTCTTTTCAAATTCAAGTTGCTAAAGCGTGCTGAACTGCAAAAATATTTCTTTTTTGAGAAAGTGACTTCAAACTCTAAACACTGACATTTGTTAGCTTAGCTTAGTTGTGTTTTCCTTTTGCCAAGGGAGATGCTTCCTACCAGTTCTTGGTTAGATAGGACAGGGGGAAAAAAAAAATAAATTAATTCTACTTTTTCTCTACTCCTTATTCAGGTACTGAGAAATTATTTCGGTGTATTCACCTTTTATCAGTCAAATTGTATCCTTCACATCTGCACTGGGAAATTTGATAGGAAAATAACATGTAAGATGTAATGGGGAAAGTGAATGGATGTAGGAGATAATAGGTGTCAACCATTATGACCTTGACATCTAACAAGAGAAATGAGGAGTATTCTTGGTATAAATGTCAGATTAAATATCACTGCCTGCATCTTCAGTGGTTTTGTCTCCAGCTCTAACAGTCACCATGGAGATTACTTTGTGTCTTTTTTCATGTTTCTGAAATTAAGAAGGAACAGATGAGATTAGACAATAAGTATTTCTGCTTTATCGTTTAATAAAAATACAGTTAAAGAAGGCTTTTACTCTCTTCCCGGTTCTGCAAGTTTTGCTAATGCATGTTGAATTCCTTCGAGCACTCTGTGTATATATGTGTAACATGAATAGACACAATAATGCATATAGCAGTCATTTTCAAATTGCTGCATTAAAAATTTGGAAAAAATTATTAGTAGAGTTGAGGTGGTTTTAAGAGACATTTAAATGTGGGGTTTTTCTTTTTTCCTATTAAATTCCTGGGTAGCTCCTCTCCTTCTGTCTTGCATCCAAACACAGTGAAGTGCTTATAAGAAACCAGATTGATCGTCCACACCTGGCTTCTTGATGGAAATAGGTAGTCAGCTGAGTGTTAAGAAAAGTAAGATGGAGAATTATTAAAGCATGAACTGGAACATACCTCAGCTGGCTTCATAACAGAGGAAGGAAAAGCGACAGTTCTCGCACTCACTGGAAAGGAGCAGTGGGATGTGACTCTGTGTAACTATGTTCTGTGTAAATCTGATAGTTTTACGTTGGGGTGTTGTTAAAGGCAATGCCCTGTCTGTGGCAGCTCATGTAGCTGGCCATTCTAGTGCTCTTGTGTGTGCAGGTGTGTATGTATTTGTGTGCATCCCTGGGATACACACTAAACATGCTACTAGGTGAACCTGGAATCAGGAAAGCTATAGCTGTCTTCAGCAACCTGAAAGGGATAGCCCTCAAAGAGTCTCAGGAGAGCTGGACTGGGCTCCAGCAGTCGGAAGGGAGGAGTCCCCAGGTCTCAGAGCATCCCGCATGTGGAAGGCTTTGTAATATCCCTTAACAGCTTTTGTCACCCAGCCCCTCTTTCTTAGGATTCCAGAATTAACAGCCTCTGCTACAAATTATTCCAGGGGCACAGGCTTCTACATAGGCAGCAGGTCTTTTACACAACTATCATTATGTGCACAATAGACAGCAAGTCTTAACACCGTATAGATGATCAGTTAGCATATAGTGGAACATAATGTAGAAATCTGAATCAGTAGAATCTTGTACATAATTAGTACTTATATTAATGCCGTATGTGCTGTTGGTTGACATCTTTGTTTCTGTAGCTGGTGTGCTTTCTGGTTGGTTTCTTTATTCATAAGCATATATACATGTATCAGTCATTAGCAGCACTGTAGGCTGTTCGGAGAAAGCATCTTTCAAAGATACTTTGAATTCATTGTTCAAATATTTTCTAGTCTGATAATCCACCTTTTTACACCATTACAGGTAGTATTACTATTGCTTTTTTTACAGTATTGTGGAGGGCTGCTGTAGTCCTTATGGGAAACCATGAACAGTCTTGGTTATTAGTCTGGCAGGCAGCTGCTTATCAATTATGCTTTCAAAGCTATTGTTACCTTTTTTTTTCCCATTTCTTTTTGGCTTTTTTAACATTGCCTTGGCCTACAATGCATAATGCATTACAGTTTTTATTCAGTAGCTTTTTGTTATTGTGGTGCAGGTTTTCCGTCTTATGTTTGAAGTAGAAAATGGTTTAGTTTTTGTAGGAGTTCTTGTACAGGCCATTTTCATTACCACAGTATACTTCAACATAAGGAATTAATTGTCCTTACTAACTGTCTTTAACCAGCTTCAGAGAATCATAGAATTATTTAGGTTGAAAAGACCTTAAGAATTATGAAGTCCACTTAATGGTTAACCTAGCCGTGTCAAGTCCACCTCTAAATCATGTTCCTAAGTGCCGCATCTATGGGTCTTTTAAATACCTCAGGGGTAGTTGCTCAACTTCTTCCCTGGGCAGCCTGTTTCAGTGCTTGACCACCCTTTTGGTGAAGAAGTTTTTCCTAACAATCAGTTGAAACCTCCCCTGGTGTAACTCCTCTGGCTCTATCACTTAAGAAAAGAGGCTGACCCTCACCTCGCTACAACTTCCTCTGAAGTATTTTAGAGAGTGATAAGGTCCCTTCTGAGCCTCCTTTTCTCCATGCAAAGCCACCCCATTTCCTTCAGCTGTTCCTCATCAGGCTTGTGCTCCAGGCCCTTCACAAGCTTCTCAATGTCTGTCATGTTCTGAGGGGCCCAGAACTGAACACATGATTTGAGGCGCAGCTTCACTGTCCCAAGTACAGGAGGATGATCACTGCACTGGCCCTGTTGGCTGCACTATTGCTGATGCAGCCAAGGATGTTGTTGGCATTCCTGGCCACCTGAGCATAAGCTG
The DNA here is from genome assembly GCA_009867235.2 of Psittacus erithacus. Lineage (NCBI taxonomy): Eukaryota > Metazoa > Chordata > Aves > Psittaciformes > Psittacidae > Psittacus > Psittacus erithacus. The sequence goes on from WYDI02035241.1 coordinate 27,926, forward strand.
GCTCATGTTCAACTGGCTGTTGACCAACACATACAGGTCCTTTTCTGTCCACTCTTCCCCAAGCCTGTAATGTTGCAATGGGGTTGTTGTGACCCAAGAGCAGGACTTGGCATTTAACCTTCAGTTGTCTTCATTCCATAGTACCAAGTAATCTTTCTTAGGATGAAAAACTTAAATCATCAAACATTTGAGAAATGAGATCTCTCTGGTATCTCAGTATTCTGTTATGAACTGATGTATAAAGTGGAAAGATAATTTTGAAATGCTGGAATCAGCTGATGTTGCAATATCACAACAGAGATGGAGTTTACTCAAGCACAGGTTTTCTCCTCAGTGTACTGCATTCATGCATTTCAAAAGATGATTAGAAAATGTGCAGATAACCTGCACCAAGTCATAATTTGCCAAGTAAGTGGTACTTAGTTACTCCTGCTTTGTTTTAAGGTGTTTTAGTATTGAAAACATCACATTTCTTACTGTATGTTTGTTCTTGATTTCAGTCTTACTGAGAACAAATGTTTCTGCCTTAAAAAAAATCACAGAATGGGGAAATCTTACATGTTGCAAGTTCTACACAGAGAAAGAATTGTAGTTTCCCCAAATGTATTTAAGAATAAAATAACATCATAGTAGTGCTATACACATCTGCTTTGATAAAGTTCAGTTGATAACTTCAATCCAGGTAATATTTTTTTCCTTGGTTTGGTAGCTACTGGTTAGCATTGTGTATGATAGAGAAATGTGGGAAAAGTCAGAGGTGATGACAATAAGGAATGGGAATAAGGAGAGAATTAAAAAATGGGGAGGGGGGCAGGGAACAGGAGGAAGAACCCAAGCTACTAAAAGCTTCTTGCAAGCTGTATTCTTGTAGGGGGTAACCAAGTGAATGAATTGCCAGTGGTTCTTGAAACTGAATATGAGGGTACATGCTGGCAGGGTATTTGAGCAGTAGATTATGGATCTTGAATTGAAACATTTAATATGGTACATTGTTTCTCTCGTTAGCTGGGTGAT
>WYDI02035241.1:29039-40437 GCA_009867235.2 Psittacus erithacus
GTATTTGAGCAGTAGATTATGGATCTTGAATTGAAACATTTAATATGGTACATTGTTTCTCTCGTTAGCTGGGTGATGTTGAATAGAAAGCCCTGGAAGACACTAGTAGAAAGCTCTGGAAGACATTATTAATAAATGGCATCATGTTTCAGAATATGAATAAATCACTGTTAAATCCTGCAATTCTCTTAAACAGTAACTGTCCTTTCATATTCACATCTGAACAAAGTTAAAATTCTGTTTGCTTTCTACTGATCCGTAAGATTCCATATATGTTTATAGCAAGTTGTGCAGTGTAAAACCAAGTAAGCAGAACACTGCCCCAGAGAATAAACTTCTTTTTCCTAAAGATTATAATATTGCAGGTAGCGCAACAGATTTTCAGTTTGTCAGTAACGCTTCCTTTAAAACAGTTACATTGATACTTACAGATTTAATGAAAAGATGTTTATTAGAGTAGGAAACTGTTTCCTTATAATTGTTTCTTGTTTTCTTAGCCTCCTCCAGGAAATGTGAAAATGCCTAATGAACCCAGTACCCAGCCAGCAATAATGAAACCAACAGAAGAACCACCTGCTTACACACAAATTGCAAAGGTTTGTCTGCAACTTCAGGCGCTAGGTTCCATTTAATCATAAGTATTTAAATACCCTTGTGAAATAATGTATTTATTTCTGGAATAAGGTATTCGTAATGATTTATGAAAATTAATACTGCCTTTAAGTATTCAGTTAATGCATAAATTTGTGCAATATTAGGCCACTTTTCATCCATAGCTAGAGATGCTTAATTATAGAAAACAGACTTGGAATTTTTATTTTGTGTTTGTATTTTTAATCAATATCTAACAATGCTTGTTTTGTTCAGGAGCATGCCTTGGCCCAGGCAGAACTGCTAAAGCGTCAAGAAGAACTGGAAAGAAAAGCAGCTGAATTAGATCGCAGAGAAAGGGAAATGCAGAGTCTCAATCAGCAAGGGGGTATGCATGAAAAAAATACTCCCTTAAATTGCAGATGCTTAGCATTTTCTTAGAAACTCTTTTAGTACTACAGTGACATTTTGCAACAAGTCAAAGAGGAGGGTTTATTATCTTTTCAGGATAGGAAATTTTATCTGCCTTGAGACAGTGCATACAGTGAATAAAACCTGTCCTGTCCTGTGTAGATTTTCACTGTTAAAATTTTAAGTTTGGCCTTAAGGTGTTATTCTCTTGCTATCAGCTATTTTTATTCTAGTTTAATATCGAAGTATAAAATTATATAGAAATGGAGCATTTAGTGAAGTAGTAACTTCGTAAGTAAAATCTCTTTTATTTCTGTAAGTATTTACAGATGTAGGGGAACTTAATTGTTTTAAAACATTTTATCATCTCTTGCTATGTTGCAGACAATATTCTATGCAAATGGCAGAAAGATCTGTTATTAATTTTCCATTTTTTAAGACACTTTGGAACCCGTAGTCAAGATCAGTAATCTCACTTTGCTGCAAATTGTGTGCTGTGTAAAACCATCAGGTTTTGTACAGCAGTTTCACAAATGAGAAGATTTGCATCTCCTTAACTGAAGATACTTTGATAAAAGTAGATCTGTGGGAATATTCCTTTTCAAAAGGAAGAGCTTCAGTCTGAAGTTAGGAAAAAAGCTGAAACATAACACTGTGTGCAGGGTTGACTTTGTGTGGTCTTTTCACTTGTATCTAGAATACTGACTATTTTATTTCCACGTGTGCTGGTGTTTTTTAAATATGCATTGGTGCAATTCCAGATAACATAATTGCTTAGTAATTCAAAGTCTTGTGAATTTTATAAGTAGAGTATTTCAGTTGGAAGGGGCCTACAGTGATCATCTAGCCTATCTGCCTGACCACTTCAAGGCTGACCAAAAGTTACAGCATGTTATTAAGAGCATTGTCCAAATGCCTCTTAAACACCAGCAGGCTTGGGTCATTGACCACCTCCCTGGGAAGCCTGTTCCAGGGTTTGACGGCCCTCTCAGTAAATAAATGCTTCTAAGTGTTCCATCTAAACCTCCCATAGTGAAGCATTGAACCATTTCTGTGCATCCTATCACTGGATACCTGGGAGAAAAGCTCAGCACCTCCCTCTCCACTTCCCCTCCTCAGGAAGCTGTAGAGAGATCAGTCATATATGCCAGTCATTTGCTAGGATCTGGGAATGGGAAATTGCTATTTTTCTTCTGAGGAAAAGAATCACAGTGATTTTATTCCTTCATTAAAACTTTTTTATTTTCTTCATATTTGCTTTTTCCAGTATCTCTATTAAATCTTTGTACCTCTTTTCCCAGATAGTGGATATTTTTGTTGTGGTTGTTTTTTTGTTTTTGTTTTTTCCCCTCATTTCTTTCTCCATCTATTGCCTTTCATCTAGTGTCACTAACTTACAACGATGGTCTGGATTGATCGCTTTTCTCTTCCTGGCTTTAGGGACAGTTTTGTTCCTCTGTATTTTAGAGAACCTGTTACCTGATGTATGTTTCAGGTAATTTCTAAAATGGGTATTTGTTATTAGATAAGAATCCATGAGGAATCTAAAGGATTCTTTAAGAAGGCTGAGCAGAAAAAAGAGGAATTTTAAAGTATTAAAGAAGATGCTATTTTTTTTTTTACCAAATGACTGCGTAAAAGATGCTGCAACTCAGGAATTGTCTATTGCGACTGAGAATTAACACGCTTTAGAGTTGTCTTGATTGGGGGACAGGGTCTTTAGCAATACTCTAGCTGTTTGCATTCAATTTAAGATACTGACTGCCATCTAGGAAACTGTCTTGCATAACTACAGTGCAAAGATCCTAGGCTGATAGGTCAGCTCAGCCTTTTGATCTTTCTGCTTGGGTCTTGCGCAGCATTGCATTTGAGCTAGTTAAGGTGTACTGCTTCCTAATTCAGCTAGTCCATTTGGACATGCCTGAAAATCCCTTTCTGTGCTTGCACAAAGTTTGTGTGGGGTTGTCTGCATATATGGTGTAGACATGCCATTAAAGTTATGTTAATAGGCCTTCTGGTGGTAATATGTGTTGAATGAAATAACTCTGAGCTAGCTTTTTGCTCATCAACGTGCAGTCTTCAAATATGAATATCCAGAATGTATTTAGAAAAAAAACTCTTGATTTTTGATCTCAGACTGTCTCACCAAGCTGTCTTAGTTGAAAATTTTGAAACCTGCACCACAGCAGTGGGAAAGCACTTAAAATAAAGTTCTTAAATAACATCTTGAATTATTACAAGATACCTGAATTTTTCCATAACTCTCTTTGAACTATTAGTACTGACAGAAAGAACAATATACTGTGGGAATGAAGATCTGAATTATTATCAGGTATTTTTCACATAAGAAGTCCCAAAGTAGTTTGTAATATGAATGGGAATATTACTTGATTACCTTCAGTATGCTCCCTCTCCCAATCCCCTGCTCTGAAAAGCCTGGTAAAAATTCCAGTAGAAGAGACAGAAGAGTTAACAGATATGTAGTACTTTGGACCTGTTTGGACAGAACTACCAGCTTCATCTTGTCTGAGTGGGGAAGCAAAACATATGTAAGCTTTGCAAGTTTTCTTTCTTATCAAATGAACTGCTAATAAAGATAAGGTCGAAGGTAGCAGTTGCAAGCAAAACTTGTCAGAATTTCATGTAAAGGTTAGCCTTTAGGTTAGTCTCTAGTTCACCTCCACTTTTTGAACATGGTGATTAATGTATTTCTTGCATCCAGAATTTGAAATGCTAGGGTAAAGGTATGTTGCGGTTATCTCAGTTGAATCTGTGAGTCTGCTTCTGTTTGGCAGAGTGCATACTCTATCCTGTCAGCAGATCAGCATACAGGAAATGCGAGTGCCTGGTACCACATCCTTTATGGTGTCCTTACTCTGTCACACAACTGTATACAGTTGTAATGAATACAGTGATGCTGTAGGGCATCTTCTTGAAATGGAGCATAGTTTAGACCATTTCAGTAGCTGCCTTTCTTGAAGCTTTTGGGCTTTTAGATAAAGTTTTGATTGTAAGCTGTATTGAGACCTAGTTCAGAGTGTTGGAAAGGGACTGTAGTGATAGGACAAGAGGCAACAGGTTTAAACATAAACAAGGGAAGTTTAGGTTAGATATGAGGAAGAAGTTCTTTACTGTGAGGGTAGTGAAGCACTGGAATGGGTTGCCCAGAGAAGTTGTGAATGCTCCATCCCTGGCAGCGTTCATGGCCAGGTTGGATGGAGTCTTGGGTGATGTGGTTTAGTGCGAGTTGTCTCTGTCCGTGGCAGGGGGGCTGGAGCTAGATGATCTTACACCCCTTTCCAACCTAAACTATTCTATGATTCTAAGGAGCCTGGTGTTAAAAATAAAAAGATTCTGAGAATGAAGAATGCTTTTCAGTCCCCAATCTTTGTGTTGAACAAATAATTGTGGGTATTGTGGAACTGGAGGGAAATGTGTATTGAGACAAGAGTTTTGGTAGCCCTAGTTATCTAAATGCTTGTGAACTTCTGCATGAAACAATTTGAACAAGTTCAAATGCGTATCTCTAGTATACAAAAATTAAGACTGTATTATAAGGCTCTTTGGGTTTTTTTTCTGTTTTACAGGTAGAAAAAATAACTGGCCACCTCTTCCTGAGAATTTTCCAGTAGGTCCTTGTTTCTACCAGGACTTTTCTGTAGACATTCCTGTAGAATTCCAGAAGACAGTAAAGGTTATGTACTATTTGTGGATGTGTAAGTATTTTCTAATTTTTTATTTTATTTTTTTTTTTTCCCCAGAAAACCAAAAGTGCCCATTCAGACTTGATGATACATACCTGCTTCTTTGGCTTTTGTAATGTCTGTAGTGAGAAGTTATTTTAAATTTAGAAGTCAAATGTTGAAATAGAATATTTTTGTTAGTTTCAATTTTACAAGTATTGAATTATTTCATAGGAAGTTCCACAGAAAAAAAGGAGGACATTATCCTAAGGCATTTTGATTCCAGTATATTGCAGTTTTCTGGTTTAAGTATCTCTGTTATTGTAAAATGAGCTTTGACCATTTATTAGCTTTGAAATAATTCTACTAATTCTAACAATTCTAAGTTTTTAAAATCAGCTTATATATTAAGAAATATAGTTCACTATCAGTGTTAAGACTTGTGACCTTAAGTATTACATTATCCATTTGCTTTAATATACATAGTTGTGTATCTTTTAATATAATTTTTAGTCTGTATTGGACGCTTAGTATCATTTTAGTCTATTTAAAACAGTAGTGCAAAATAAATTAGCTGAGCAATCAGTCCATGTTAAAACTATCCTTTGTACACCAAGAATGCTCTACATCATCTTTGTGGGCTTAATTTTGTCCTCATTCAGGTGCTGTGTTTTGACTGGAGAAATGCTGGATGAACCAAACATACAAATGTCACTATGTTTGTTTCTTTTGCCTTGTCCACTGTGATGAGAGCCTAATAATTACTCTGAGACTGAGGAAATTACAAAGATTTAGGTGCTTTGATGTGTTTAATATATTATTATAGTACTAAGGGAATATGAATTTAAGAACTTTTCTGTATTTTTTCCAAGGCTTCAGATTTAGTTAGGTTTCCATGAATTTATCTGGGAATCTGCTAATCTTATTACTGTGATGGAACCTTGTAATTGATACACATAAATGAGCAGTCTGCACTGAATCAAGTTAATTCCACTTCATCATAATCCATAGCTGCCTATATTCATTGCTGGGTCATTAATCTTGAAATAAGCAACTGAATCCACTGTAGAACATTTGACTAATCACTCATAAATCTGACAGACATGGAAAACGTACATGAAATCTAAGATCAGATACTCCAAAATTTTAGGATAATTATGAATTCTGATCATTTTCAGAACAGAGTTCTGAAAGTGCTGTATGTTTCAAATGCAAGGTGAAGTTGGGTGATGAGAATTGAAATATTAATATGGTTTTTCTTTCTCCTTCTTATGGCAATAAATAGAGGAAGCAGCAACATTATAGTGTTTCAAAATATGTAGGAGTTGCACTTTTATAATAATGTGACACATTTTCTTCTAGATAGCCTGAGATTTTTAACTGCGTCCCCTTGGTCTTTTCCTTCTTTAGCTCTACTACTCTCTGACTTCGGGATTACTCAGGAATGAAGGAGAAGGGCATAATGAAGGAAAAGAAAGACAAAATCTTCGGGCTAAAAACATGTTCAGTACAGGATTCCATGTGTTAGGTCTGGCTGTTAATTCAGTCCTTGTGAGTTAACTTTTCCAGGATTGTACCTATTTGGTTTGCCTCATTTTTCATTAGAGTGGCTATGCTTCCTCAGTGGAGGCGCTTACTACTAGCCTGTTTCTGCTTGCTGCTGTGTCCTGTTTTTTATTTCCTCCCCCAAAACTTTGTAAGTCTTGTAAAGCCTAGGGGTTCTGTGGACATAAACACATTCATGTAAATCTAGTGCTGAGTGCTCAGCACTTTGTAAAGTAGGTTAGTTTTCTCATTTCTTTTCAGCAACCATAGAAGCAAACCTCTCTGTTTCAGTATTCTGTGTGTTTTCATATTAACAGCAGGTTTTGTATTTTTATTATTGGTCTTTGTGTCTCTGAGGAAACTTTTTTGCCTGTTTCAGTTCTATATGCTCTTCATCTCATGAGAAAACAGTTTATGTGTCAGTATTCGATGAGTGCATCCGTCTTTTCTCTACTTATATCAGAAATCAGAGTTTTCCAATTCCTTGATGTAGTTTTATCTTTGCACTTCACCATTGTTGTTTGTTCCCCTGGGAGAACTTTTTTACTGGCTGAGTGATCTCATGTTGAATTTGTAAACTGCAGCAATCAATTAGCAATGGATTTTCTCAGCTGCTATGGAGCTTTTCCATTCTGTCTTTAGTGACCCTTGCTGTTTAAGTGGCTTGCAGATAGAATGACTGTTTTCGTGCCTCTTTAGTACTGAGCACCACTTTTTTGGTATCTAATACCAATTTTTTTTTTTGCTTAAAAACTTGTGTTTTCTATCTGCTTTGCCTGCAGTTTGATAGTGTGTATAAAATAAGCAGTGCCAGTTCTCGAAGAATATGTCTTTTTTGAGGTTACAAACTGAAGAGTTGCTTAATCTCATGAAAGCTTTGTAGTATTTAGGTTTGTCAGTTTATATACATTATGAATGTTTCAATTTTCTATGAAAAACTTTTAAAAAGTTTTCAAAGACCAGTGACTTAAAACTGTGGATTCTGGTAGAAAACCAATACCATAAAGTGCCAACTTTTACAGTATTTTTTCTGTTTAGGACACTTTCATCTTAACTATCCTTCTGACTGAGGATACGATCAATAGTGCATGTATCAATCTGTGCTGATGTTTGTTCTGCCTGTTCTTGAGAACTTCCAAGGATGGACACTTTCCCTCCAAGCCTGTTCTAGTGTGTTGTTGTCTTTTATTGTTAAAAGCTATTTCCCAGTATATAATTTAATTCTCCTTTCTGTGTTTGATCTTCCCTGTGGTGTCCACTATTGTTGTGGAGAATGCATGCATCCCCATTAGTCATCTCCTTCTGGCTGAATTAGCATAGTTTACTCAGCCTTTCTTTGTAGGTTATGTTTTCTAGAGGTCTGATTGCTTGGTTGATGTCTTAGAGATTCATTCCATATTGTTATGGATCTTTTAGTGTGTAGCGTCAAGAAATGTGGACCTTGTATAGTATTTTAGCTGAAGTCTTAATGTACGGTGTAGAGAAGAAAAAATGCCTTCATATTTTTGATAGCATGTGTTTATGTTACGGGCTGAGCTTAGCCAAATGTTTTTGAATACTTTTTTTTCTTACAGAAAATACTTACGTTGTTTGTAAGGTGTGTTTGCACATTTTGCTTACCCCAACTCCAAAAAGAGCACAACAGACAAGGAACTACATTTGAAGGCATTCTGTGCTCCAAGGTTGTATGTAATCAGACCTCACCAGCTTTGTCCGCACTTGCTGGTTGCCTTGTGGCTTCAAAACCCTTCATTTTATAGGCATTGTATTCGCCTTACTGCAGTCCATTAGAGAGCGACAGTCCAGCGGATTCCTGGGAAGAAGTGCATTCTTTTGTCATGTGTCATAGTGAGGGCTTTGGTTTCCCTGGAATACGATCAGTAAAACATTACTGAAGTGAAACCTATTAGCAAAAATCTATTTTCATAGAGTCCCAAGTGGGACTGCAAAATAATAATCTCAAGAACGTGGATGCTGAATAGCATCTACATACATATGTGCATGCATGTAGACAAAGACCATACATGGTCTTTATCTACAACTCACTTGCAAGCATTAACGTTTGATAAAGTGTAGTTAATTAAGACAGGAAATGTATATCTAAGTATAATTGTTCTGTACAAGGAAGTTTAATAAAAGTGGAGTTGAATCTGAATATGTATTAAAATAATGTAAGATCACTTCACAGTAAGTACTGTGTTGATATAGCTGTGAAGTTTTTGTCATATAGACATCACATGTAGCAGACTTCTGCGAAGACTGAGGTCATTTCAGTCCCCAGGTGGTCATTGTCTTAAAATAACCTGCGTCATAGTTTAATGATACAAGCAGGTGGAAGGTACTTAAAACCATTATCCTGAATGTAAAAACACCTGTCTATTCATACCACAGCAGAGCTTGTCTAGGTCACTTAGTGAAGATGCTGGCTCAAAGAACAAATGGACTTCTGCAGCAGGCAGAGATAAGGGCAAGTAGAGCAAAGAGAATTGTCAGTGAAGCCCCATGTCTTCGTATGCAGCTTGCTAATAGTTGGTTTTTTATATCTGAGATTCTCTGTGACAGAAGTCAAGTAGACCCCTATGTTGCTGGTTTTATTGTTCTAAGAGGTATCAATAGCAGGTGTGACATTTCAACCCTCTTCTGCATTGATGGCTGTTTTTTTAAAACTTGTCCTGTTACTGCAATTGCAAAAAAAAAAAAAAAAAAATTGTAGTAATTTCGGAAAGGTCAAATTCTACCAGAGTATGGATGTTTCTAGTAATCTTAGGGATCTCTCTGTTTTCCAATATTGACTAGAAAATGAAAAAATACCCCTTTGGAAGCTTTCTCGTATTTACCAAAGGAAGGCAGGTGTTTGGATTTGTATCCTTTGTTGTGCTTTATGGGGCATACACACAAGTTCTGAAACGAGTGGTTTTGCTGACCTTGTGTAATAGTGCTAAGATGTGTGGATGCATAAAATGCTTTTTACTTAAAAGTACAGTTTTGTGCTCCCGGTGATTCTTAGAGGAAAATATGATTTGTTTGAGGGAAATGTTTTGAGTTTCATTAGCCTTTCATGCAACGGTGTGGGCATTTTGCTTTAAGAGTTTTCCTGCCTAAGCTGATTTAGGGCTTATTTAAGTACTAGCTAAAAGGGCAGCAAAGAGTTTGATGAGTCTTTTATTCAGAATCTTTTATAATCTTCCAGTTCTTCCGTTAACCTTACCTTCTGGTAGAATAAGATGTTTCCCTGAACATAAATAAAACATTGCTGCAAGGAGCAGCTTGTGCACTCCGTTATACATACTTACACTTTATCGTGGTCCACAAGGACAGAAATTATCCTGTGAGGTGGCAGAATCACTGCTGAACCACTGGTTATTGCTGAACAAAGGCAGAAATTTATGTTAATTTTTTAAGTCTGGCAGACCTGACTTCTGTGCCAGATAGTATGAAGGTAGTAGGTGTAATGTTTCTTAATACTACTGTATCTTTTTCTGATCCAAGAACTCAATATATTTGAAGTAAACTGTGAAGCAGTAATGCCAATGCATTTTTTTTGATAGAAATTCAGTAGTTAATCTGTAACAAAGTCTGCCAATGAGAAGATGCTAGTATTGAGCTAAGAATGGAGCACCAAAAAGGCAGATGTTTAAGACATTTACGAATACCCATATTAATAAATACTTGAATATGCAATATGTATGAAAGCATCTATGACAGCTTGCAGATCTTTTTTTACTGAGAAACACTTTTACTGGATGGGGTTTCATTTTTGCTTTATTACATGGAAGACAAAAGAGCTGTCCATTTAAAGATTATTTTTTTTTTAAAATTTTTATTTTCAAATTAGAATGCATGCAGTGCTAAATAAATGATGCATTTTATATAATTTATAAGCTTTCTCTCAAAAAATATTCAGTAGTCTGTTAAATACCTGTTTCCTGTTATTGCTGTAGAAAAAGTATCAATTGCTGCAGCTCTGAAAGCATCTTTTTTCCTTTTGAGTCTGAAAATGTTTTATTTTTATGACATGATTTCTTCTTTCACTATGTACCTGTTAGTACTTGAATTTTCATGTTCAGTACTTTTACTTGTGAATACAGGGTTTACCTGAAAGTTAGGAAACTATATAAAAGGCAGCTTATTGATGGGGGTATTGAGAGGGTATAGATTTATTGTTTAAATCTGATGATGATTTGTTTAAAAATGCTTATTTTAGGTATTACTTTAACAATTGCAAAAATTTATTGTATAAACATAACTAAATTAAGATTAATTTGCTTTTGCTTCTACAGTCCACACAGTGACACTGTTTCTTAATATCTTTGGATGTTTGGCCTGGTTTTATGTTGATTCTACACGAGGAGTTGATTTTGGATTGAGTATTCTCTGGTTCTTGCTTTTTACCCCTTGCTCTTTTGTCTGCTGGTACAGACCACTTTATGGAGCTTTCAGGTAACAACTTCAGCTTGACTTAGAATACTTAAAAACTTGTCAACATGCATTAGCATTCCAGAATTTGTTTGATGATCATTATGATAATACTTTAATATGCTTTCATTAGAAGCAAGTAATGTGTTTGCCATTAATTCAGTTGTTCTATTTGAAACATAGATGGCAATAGTTAAGAATATAAGGGAATATCCTTTAGAGTATTTGTAGCTTCTGCCACTGACAGAATATTTGTAGGAAATATTTAACTTTGTATTGGGGTGATAACAGTTTTAAGGAAAATTCCCAATAAATCTCTTATTACCATTTCACACCAAGAATTTGAGTAGGTTAGTAGTTAAGAGGGTCATAAATTTTTGGCTTCCTGAGCAAATTTCATAAAACTTTACACTTAAAAATCTTACATTAAGTGACCTACAGTGTCTGTAACTGAATTAGGCTGAGATTCCTAAGAACAAGTAGAGCAGATATAATCAACTACTAATACCAATTTTCCCTAACTTTTAGAAGTCTTTACAGGCTTCACAAGCATGAGGTTTTGTAGCTTTATGTTTAAGAAAAGAATGATGGTTTTGCATGCAAAATTAAACTTTTTTTTTTTTTTTCCTTTTCTTTGGTGAATATAAGCATGTAGCGATTCTAAATCCTTTACTCTTATATTTCCCTTGGGTTTCTCCGTTGCACCTCCCCCCCCCCCCCCTCCCGCGGCTTCCCTGTGCGGCCTTCATCAC